>CAUYSK010013967.1:0-46622 GCA_963575035.1 Avahi laniger | reverse complement strand
TTCTCCTTGTAGACAAACATAAGTTCCAGTAGATACAGCTCTTTGTAAACAAATAACTTTAAAAAATAATTTTTGAAAACATGGAAATAACTATTTTTTCCATATCAGTGTTACTTGATATATGAAGAACCAGGAAAACGTGACCAGTTCTCAGGAGCTGAGGCCAACCTCAAGATGATCTATACCTTCAAATGATGAGACAAAAAGCAGCTGTTATAGTTCTGCTCAATGACGCAAAGAAAACAAGCTCAAAAAGCACAAATATATGGGCAATCTCAGCATAGAAATAGAAAATAGTTAAAAATGGAAATTTTAGATCTGAAAAATATCTGAAAGAAAAAAATTACTGGATGGGTGAAATAGCATAATTGAGATGACAAATGAAAGGGTCAGTGAATTAGAAAATAGGTCACTAGAAAGTGCCTGATCTGAAGGAGGAGAAAAAGAGTTGAAAATAATTAACAGAGCCTGAGGGGCCTGTGCACAATATGAAAAGGTTTAATAACTGCATGTTCTCAGTCACATGCAAAAGCTACGGAAAGTTGATCTCATAGAAGTAAAAAGTACAACAAAGTTTATTGGAAGCTGACAAGGGTTTGGGGAAGGGGAGGTAGGGAGAGATTTGTTAAAGGACATACAATTACAGTTACTTAGGAGAGTAAGTTCTAGCGTTTTATAGCACTGTTGGATGACCATAGCGAAAAATACTATGGATTTCCAAATAGCTAGAAGAGAGGATATTGAATGTTCTCAAAGATGTATGCTTGAGACGATGGATATGCTAATTACCCTGATCTGATCACTATACATTGTATGTATCAAAAAATCACATTTCCCTAATGTTTTAAACCGATCTATGCACTTCTTTAAGAAGTGCATTTGTTTTTCCATTGAATTGCATCATATTTCCTCTACCTAAGCCACTATGCTTACACTCTGCAAGGAAGACTCAGGTAAAATCTAATAGTTTTTACTCACCAAGCATTTAAAATCCAGTAAAAAAAAAAAAAACACAAGACAATTTATAGCCCAACATATATAAAACAGAATAACATGGAGATTTGCGAAGAAATAAGTACAACTGGGTTTTGCATTAGCATGAAAATTTAGATAACTGATGAGTTTGGAGAATTGACTCCTACCTTATGTAAATCAATATTAAACTTGGGGAAAAATTTGCTAAAGACACCAAATAATATTGGAAACATCAAAAAGTTTCCAATCAAAAAGAAGCACTTAGATATCATTTGGTTGAGCTATAAAGCTCCAATAGGACCCTGTGGTCATATTAGGTGAAACCAACTAATTTGAATACAACATAAAAACTCTTAGAAATAGGCAGACATTTTCACAGATGTACAAAAAACTGTCTCCCACAGAGCCAAGAAAGTGTTTCCCCCGAGAACACGAAGCCTGCTCTCCTGAGCTCAGCAGCACTAAACCTTATAAATATGAGCAGCTTTTCATGAAGCCAGTGCTGAAGTTAAGAAGTAGTTCCTATGTTTTCGAGGAAACAAGAAAGAACATGTCTTGGGACACTAGTCTGTTCTGATGACCCAAAACAGTACATTAAAAGACTACCTTGTGCTGTGAGGGCTTGAATAACCACTGAAAAGCTTGGAGTGCTTTTTGATTGATGTGAACATCCTTTTTTCTTCAATTCTCAGCACCAAAATTGGTCATGTCTACAGCAGTTAGCAGTTGGCAGTTGACCAGTATGATGTCACAGTTCTGAGGCTCATGCCATAACTGACAAACCGACATACTGGCTTTCTTGATTTTGCTACCTTCTTGTAACCTTTTAATTAATCTTTTTCATTTTTTGATAAATGATAAATTTATAAATGATGATAAATCTTTTTCATTTTTTGATAATTATAGATTCTCATGCAGAGAGAAGAAGGGGAGTTGTCAGGGGCTGTGGGTAGGAGGAGATGGAGAGTTACTATTCAACAGGTATTAATGGTTCAGTCCTGCAAGATAATTAAGGTCTAGACATCTGCTGGACAACATTGTACCTATAGTTAATCTATTGTACACCTAAAAATTTGTGAAGAGGGTAGATCTTATGTTGACTGTTCTTAGCACAATAAAAAAGAATCACTCTCTGTCAGCTACTATTTTTTTGTGTGCTGGTTTCTTGTTTAATAAAATTTATATTTCACTTGAATATGGAATTCTAAATCCTCTTATTTAACCTTGATTCAAATCTTACCTTTATCTTATAAAATTAAGACACATTTGTGAAAACATTATTTCAAATTATCTGCTAATACCTTTCTTTCCCTTCTTTCATCTTCTATAGGAATAACTAAATCTTTATGCAAAGATATTCTGATGATATAATATAGATTTTACAGAATACTATGTCATTTGTATTGCATAATTTATTTTAGTGTTTTTATACATCAAAATACAGTATTATTGTGAGGTTTCTCTAGTAATGTGCTTGCTATTTGTGAACAGACATACATAAATGAAGTAATTGCCTTACAACATGTAATTGGGCTGATTTATTTATTTGTATGTGGGGATTTATATGGTGATTTTTCTCTAAAGAGCAATTGAAGTAATTTTTTAAGATGGTAACCATAAAAATTTTAATGTGAGGACTAGGGAGAACGTTTTAATTAATGAGAGGGCTGATAAATTTTCCTGGTGATGATAATTTTGACAACGTTAAATTTCTTGTGAGGACAATGAGAGAAAAGAAAGGAGGATGCTTTTATAAAGTCATTGTTATTATTACTCAAGGCAATGAGCTGTTAGTGCAAGCTTAACTGTGACCTCTGTTCGTCTTCCTGATACTTAATAATGCCCCAGATGCACTTTTCCGGCTCTGTCGCTTGCTTTGTCGGGAGAGTGAGCATTCCTACCAAACGCGTGGCTGTCCTCCCCGTTCAGAGGAGATAGATGGTTTACCCACATCTAGCCCCAGGCAAGCTCCAGCTCATTTTCTTCTCAAAATATCTTGTTCGCTGAGACAGGTTCTACCAGAAATTAGACTGGAAATGTGCTTGCTTACTCACCTCGTACTAGGTCAGAAGAAACAGGAAAAAAGTGCCTTATCTCTGATTGTTCTTACAACAAGCAACAGAGATTTGTCAGATGACAGAATAATTTTAAAAGGAAACAGATGTTTGACACGGAGACTTTCTAGACGCTTCGCTAGTTCTATGAGCTAATGAAATGATTACGTCCAGCACAGATACAGCAAAGGAACATAACTCGTTCTAGTGCTGCTCTGAAACTGACAGTCCCTTGGACGTCTTTCGCTTACGTTTCAGAGGAGGTGAGCGCAAGTTGAGGAAAGAATTGTAGTTTTTAAAAAGATAAACAGGGATCAAGCAATTATAAGAAATAATATTTTGATTCTTATAAATGGAAAGCTGTAAATTAATCATTTAAAAATTCTAAATTGTCTTTCATTAAGAAGAATATAATTCACCAGTTTTCAAAGAGGAAAAGTTAATATTAAGATTCAAATTTTCTTACCAGTTGAAATCACCCTTCAGCTATGTCGTGTGCTCACCATCATTTTATTCTGGCTTTTAAGAGGAAAATTTAGACAGCAGTTGAGGTAAAACAACAGACTTACAATTTTTTGTTGTTGTTGTTAACTATTCTTTTGATGCATAACTTTAAAACTCAAGGATTAGTTTTCAGTATTATACTGACAAATAAGGCCTAGGTAACATATGCAATTATTTTTGTCTTTCAGAGTAAAAGTTCTTTGTTCTTCAGCAGTTACACACACGCACACACACATGCACACAAACACACACACACATACACCAGCATCTACAACTTGAAAATTGAGCTTCTGCCAGGCCCCTGTGCCATCTGTCCAAGAAAGAAATCAGTAACTTGATAAGCTTTTTCATATAGAATGACCATCTGCAGTCCTCGTAACTGCATTTAAGCTCTGAGCTCCCTGTAGGAAATTGGTCCAAATGTTTTCTCAGGTTGCCCAGTGCTTTATGTTTTCAACTACTTTAAAACTAAATAAAAGAGAAACTTTGATTCTATTGAGAGAAATTTCCTTTCAAGCAGAGAATGATCCAAGTAAGCACTTATGAAGATTATATCCGGTTGCACAATCTGATATTGTGCGTTTCTGGAAAAATATGAGATTAGTTGAAGATATCACTCAGTAAACAGAGATTATGAAGTTATGTTGTACAAATATAGAAATTGATTTTCACACATTCATAGAATTTATATATTTTTTGATATAATTTTAAATAATTTTAGTAATTTAGAATTATCATAAATTAAAATGGTTACTTTCAGTAAATTTAATCCCCGGAACTGAAAACAAGGCTGTCCTTGTTTAAATGGAGCTTTATTAACACATAAGCAGAATGTGCTAGAGTGAAAAACTTAAGAGGATAATTTCATGAAGAGTCACATGGCAAAATCATTTTCTACAAATTGTGGAAAGAACTATTTTCAACAAAAGCTGCATCACTTTACATTCCCATTAGGATGCACAATGTCTCCACATCCTTACAGCAACACTTATTTCCGTTTTATGGATTTTAGCCATCCTAGTAGGTGTGAAATGGAGACCCCTTTTTACATTAATTTCTTGGCTTGGGATTCCTGGACCTTACAGATAGTTCATACTGAAAATCCAAACTTGTGTGAGAGCTGATCCATGCAAATAAATCTCAGAGCATAGGCCTACCCCAACAAGCTTCTTATTATCTTATCATCCCACTGGGCAGATTTTTCTTAGTCACCATAGAATTCCAAAGTCCCAGATATATGAAGTGTTATGATTTGATATCTCCACTATAGCAGCCCTTTCTATCTGTATGGCCATTAAAACACAAAGTGCCCCCGGCTTCTCCCTTACCCCCCAAAAACGTAGGCGACAGATTTCCTACTAGGTATTCAACTGCCCAACCTCCACCCTACAAATCCATTCCACATGCCCCCTTCATCTGTGACCCATGAGAATTTTCTTGGTTGCAATTTCAGCTACACTGTCAAAATATGGTGGGGTTTTTTTGAGGGAAGGGAGGGTTATTGGAAGGATTTTTCAGATTACCTAATTCATCCATTGTCAAATTATCCTCCAAAAAATTATTCTCAATATTCTGGCTTCTGTTTTAGAAACCAGTTATACAATATGACTGGCAAATAAGAAATCTAAGTATGACTCTACTTGTTCACCTTTTAAAGATGTGTTCAACTCTTTGATCAAAATATTTATAGATCCTTATAGAAGTAGGTTGGAAATTATCTCATGATAAAAATTTGAATTATTGATATATTGCAATTTTCTTAGAATCAGTTTTGTAGAACAGTTTCCAAAATAGTCTAACATTGTAATTATAAAAATGATTGTTTCAAAATCAAATTAGTAAAATATTGCATTAAACTTGATTAAACAGTTTTCTTCACTGCAGGACCTATGTGTAGTCTATGTATACGCTGGACATCTATGAAAGCATTTTTCAAATTTATCTTCTTGGAGTGCCATGTGGTACCAAATATTCAGAGACACACACAATTTCTGGAAATCTAGACATCCATATTTAAAGATCAAACTTCTAATTTTCCATCAAGGTATAAAAATCAGGCCATTATCATATCTGGATCATGATAAATAAATGATTCAGTAGTATATGGAATTAATGATAGGCTCTGATTTTTAGTAGCTACAATGAGATTTTTTTAAAAAACTAAACTTTAATTACTTTTTCATTTATTCTTATAATAATCTTTGATACTTATTTTTATATATCAATAATTATAATAAAATATAAAATTGGAATACCTATATACTTTGGTATGTACAATGTGAGTATGGGAAAGGAATTAGAGACTTCAGTACAGAAGGGGAAAGACACATTTAAGAAATAAATTTTCCTTAGCAACAGAGTCATATTTGTTCTATAGTGATTATACCAAAATAACTTATCTGAAAGCCCTGGACACTTTAAATTAATGGAAAAATTGAAGAGAACATTTAAGTCTCATTACCCTAGATGGTGATTTATGGATTAGGTTTAATAGCCTAAATATTCTCCCATCTACTTAGAAATATATCTTCAGAGGTTTAAAATTAATTTTAATAATTCCAGTTTTAAATGCAGTTTTTCACATGTAAAACTTATTAAAAGGGTTTGGAACTCTTCTGTGGGAAAAATCCCTAAGGTTTAACATGACTGAAATCTCATGAATATAAAAACAAAGAGACTATTAAAATATATGTAAATATCCAAGGAATGGAAATTACTTCATTAAAAAATCATACAGTCACTATTTATTAAAGGGCTAATTTTCCAGTTTGTTGAAAATGATGGTTCTTAGATTTTTCTCCTGACTTGTTTCTACTAAATAGTCACATCCTTGTTAATTAACAATAGTATCCAAATGTGGACAAAACAAAATTTTTTTAAATCACAAAATATTTGAGTAAGAAAAGCCCTCAGAGGGAATCTATTGAAGCTACTTATTTACAAATGCAGAGACAGATGAGGTGAAAGATTTATCCGAGATAACAGCCACTTAGTGATTTTATCTCCTCTTTGACAGTTTCAATCCCATTATCCAGAGCAATTGTTTTTTAATATCCTTTATAGTACTGCTGAAGATTTTCAGTGATAGAGGATAGGCAGATATGTCATTAATTCCCCCCAAAATATTTGTGTGTTTGTACACACACGTGTATGTGTGTGTGTATGCCACTGACCCTCCAAAATTTCAAATCAAAAACAACATGAATACCGGACATTGTGCTGTATGTCTTACTACTTATTCCTCCTAAAATAAATTATGCTTTCTCTCTTTTTCTCCATTTTCATCCATCTCTATTCTTGTTCAGTCTCTTAGGGTCTGCATTGTTTAAATTTCCATAAATTCCATTCTCATAAATAATTAAAACTCAAAATAAAATGACCTTGTGAGAAATCTCATTTCATGGTAATTCCAACCAGGCAATTGCAAAGAGTCACTGCATGGATCTAATAGAATTTCATCGTTACAAAACATCCGCTACAACTCGTTGCAGTCCATTAAGAAGGGAGCCAGCCCTCACACCAGGAATGTTGCTTTGTGTTTCAGGTTTTTGTCTTGTTTTTGCTTTAAATCTTAAAATGGTAACAACTGTACCTCCCTCTTAGGGCTATGAGGAGAACTGCATGAATAACGGACCCAGGGTGCCTATCTCAGAGTTGAGGGTACATAGTAGGTTGTCAAAATAAATGGTGCTTTACTTCCTTCTCTACTTTGTAATTCTGTAATTATTTCAATTCCATAACAACAGAAAATAATCTGTTTGGTTAAAATGTAATAAAAAATATAAAAATAGATAGGTAGTACATAGCGAGGGATTCCAGGTCTCCCAGGGATGAAAGTGGGTGCCATTGAGATTCGCCCCCACAAACGGGCTTTCAGAGAGACTCATGGGAGATTTGCATGCCCAGTAAGACTCGGGTGATGTGACTCCCAACTGTCAAAGTGGTTCCATGGTGACATCTGAACCACAGGGAGTTCCCTATCTGGACACCATAAAACAAGATCCAGACCATAACCAAGTTCTCTCTCTTTGCTATGACAATGGGTCTGTTTCTCATCTGTGGCATATGTATCTTGCTCTGTAAACCTATATCTTGCTCTTGCCCTTTAATCCTATCTTTTTCTCCTAAATAACCCTCATTTTTGTTCTTGCCTTGCTTTCGGTGTGCCTGGTCATTCTTCGGCCATGAGTGCACCAAGAACTGGCATTTCAGACTGCGACCCAACAGATGGAAAATTTTGTGACTCACTTCAAATTCCTTTCTTCAAGCTACTCAGGAATTCAAAATGGATTGATGAAACAGAAAAGAAAAAGAAACAAAGACATGTTCTACCTTACTTGGGAGAACTAAGACAGGTTATGCCAAGGCTCCAGAGATTGTCATGGAGAGCTCAGGCTACTGGTCCATCTTTTCAGTACCAGAAAGTCATCTGGGGACAATCAAACATTCAGAGACCACTCAGACGCAGTCAGTTTTCAGTAGTTCTGTTTTAAATCAGGAATTCATACATACGCTATTGAACACCTGCTGTGTACTAGCCACTGGGACAGTTGGTGGTAGATATCAAAATTAATAAGAAACTGTTCTTGTTTTCAGAAAACTGAAAAATCTATTACAGGAATTAAGCTCAGTGTGATAAGGGAAATATGAGAGAAATGAATAGGGCTGGAGCACACTGCAAGGAGACTTCAGCCTGCTTTGAGGTAGAAGGAGAAATTAGTTCTGAGTGTAGTCTTTTTAGGGTCAGAATCAGCCAGTTCAAGGGTTGGAAAAAAGGAGGATATTCTATCTAGATACCTGCAGGGAAAAGAGATCAGGTGTGTGAAACAGATGGAAAATCGTGACTAATGGAAGCCTAGGGAGAGAGGGGGGTGCTTTACTTTTTATTATTTGCTTTATTTCAGTTATTAATGATTTTATTTTCGTTATTATTTTCTCTATGTAAGTCAAATAAGATTAAAATCTCACAACAGTGCAGTTTGGTAACTTACTTAGCAATCTAGAGCCACCATGAGCTTGAGTCATTTGATTTGATTATTGTTCTGGTATGGTTAAGACGTTTTATTTTGTATTTCCTTATTCACCTTTTGTTTGAAAGAAATCTTGCCTTTGTGTAACTTCTCCTACACTTTTCTCTTTTAGTAGCAGCAGTTTAGGGAGGTGGTTAAGCCTGTGGGCTTCAGAGCCTCATAGCCTGGGTGCTCAGCCCAGCTTGACCTCCCACTGGCCACATGACTCACCTCTGTTTCTTCCTCTGTGAAATGGGGGTAATAACAATATGATCTGCCTTGTGAAGATGATTTAATACACGTAAAGCTCACAAAATGGTTTGGGACTCAGTAAGTTTTCATAATGTTATTTATCACTCTTACTCAACCATACCATTGTCTCTAACATATCAAAGAAAGAGGAAGCCTGTGCTATTGCTCATTTCTGTTCAACTGAACATTATTTTCATGATTGGCATTATTTTCACCTCACCCTTATATCTATAACTCTTGGGGAAAAAAATCAATAACCTGATCTTTTAGAAGAAACAGAGAAACAGCAAACCTGTGAAATAAAACCGCTTAGCCCAACATATATAAATCGAACCAATTACGTTTCAAAATAGTGAGACAGTGAGGTAACTTGTTATATACATTTTCAGACATCACTTAAAGAATTCTTTTGGGAATTATTTATTCAAACAATACAAAGTAGATTTAATAAAGAAAAAACAGAAAGTTATAAAATTGGTTTGCATCATACAGTTACAACATTGATCTATTCTAATTTGAAAAAAAAGTTTTAAATATTGTCTCTGCAAAAATAAAATAATTCAAAATTATCTCTAACATGGATTGATTCATTTCAAATCTAATTACTAAAAACTGGAAAAACTATTTGAAAAATGTAAAGTCAGTCTCCTCGTTTTATTTATTTTAGTTTTATTTGTTTCAGGTTCTAACATTGTGTTCTTGTTAGAATTGGTCGTCACGCAAGTTTAAAACATTCATATTAAACTGAACTAAAAACAGAAATCACAGGACAGCCTTGAAAGCATAAACTTATCTTTCACCAAGTAGGGTCCAAAGAATACATTAAGCAATGCTAGGCTCAGGTACTGTTTTAAAATAGTTTTGGCACAACAACTGGAAAAACTGAGAGCTTAGAACTAGCTGTGTCACACATAGTGCCAGTAAGCTTTTATCTTGCCTAAGTGGACAGATGACAATCAGATGGTTTATTTTAATAAGAATTGCATAAGGGAAAACCAAAATCGGTTCCTCTAAGGTTTTATGAAATTTTACTAGCTTTAAAAATGGTGTGTAAGTGGCTCTCTGGGTGATCCATTTATCAATTGTTAAATTACAAAATACAAGTAATTAGAGTATAACACCCTTCAGTCTTAACAGCTTCCCCTATTTTAAATGCACATAAAATAACATTAGTGTTTTCATCAGACATATGTGGAATATCCAAAGCAAATACAGTCCTATCACAGGTTTTATTGCACTTGCAATTGTGATAAAGACACAGTTTTTCTTATGAAGGTAATAATCAATTAGGAGAGATTTGAAAATGTTTAAAGGAATGTGTACAGCATGGATACCATCAGTATTGTGACTAAATTCTAAATACTTCTTCATAGCCAAACACATTAGAATAATTAGTAGTCGCCATTAAATTTAACAGTTTTATTGTCAAAGATAATTTGTTTGTCGTCACGAAAAAGACTCAGCATTTATCAAAATAAGTAATGATTAAAATAAATGAAAAGATACATGAAGTTCATTAGACATATTTTAATATTAAACACTTAAATTGTTATAGTAAGCATGCTCATGGCAGTAAAATGGTGGGACAAGTTTTCACCTATTACCTTCTGAAGTCAAGGAAAAAAGGGTAGATTTAACAAACACATCTAATTTCAATGTCTCAAAAACCTCATTTTAACTGCATGTTTTGAAGTCAAACAATTGGAAGGTTAAATTTTTTGCTTAAAATTATTTTTCTTTGTAATATTTACATTTAATGTTTAAAAGTTCTTCTATTATCAAGGCTTTGGCTGCATCCCACAAATTTTGACATGTTATATTTTCACCCTTATTTGGTCTAAAATGTTTTAAAATTTTCCTTATGATTTCTTCCATGGGTTAATTAAAAATTATTTCTCAATTTTCAAGTATTTGAGGATTTCCCAGTCACCATTCAGAAGTTGATTTCTAGTTTAATTCCATCTAAGTCCGAAAACATACTCTGCATGATTTCAATCCTTTGAATGTTTTACAGCTTGATTTATGGCCAAGCTTTTGGCCTATTTTTGTGAGTGTTTTAGACACATTTAAAAATAACATGTATCCTGCAATTGCTGTGTTATGTTCTACAAATTTCAATTTTGTCAAGCTGGTTAACAGTGTTATTCAAATTCATCATATACCCATTGATATTTTTATCTGCTTCATTTACAAATTTCTGAGAGATATCGGCCTAGGCAAAGAATTTATAAAGAAGACCCCTAAAGCAATCACAACAACAAAAATAAATAAATGGGACCTGATCAAATTAAAAAGCTTCTGCACAGCCAAGGAAACAATCAACAGAGTGAACAGACAACCTACAGAATGGGAGAAAATATTTGCATGCTACACATCCAATAAAGGGCTGATAACCAGAATCTACAAAGAACTCAAGCAAATCAGCCAGAAAAAATCAAACAACTCCATTAAAAAGTGAGCAAAAAACATGAACAGAAACTTTTCAAAAGAAGATAAACTAATGGCCAACAAACCTATGAAAAAATGCTCAACATCTCTAATCATTAGGAAAATGCAAATCAAAACCACAATGAGATATCCTAGGGGATATCTCCAGTGAGAATGGCTTTTATCAAAAAGTCCCAAAACAACAAATGTTGGCATGGATGCAGAGAGGTAGGAAAACTTGTACACTGTTCGTGGGACTGCAAACTAGTACAACCTGTATGGGAAGTAGAATGAAGATATCTGAAAGAACTAAAAGTAGAACTACCATGTGATCCAGCAATCTCACTACTACCAAAAGGAAAAAAAGGACATTTTGTGAAAAAAACAAAAAAACACACCTGCACCCTAATGTTTATAGCAGCACAATTCACAATTGCAAAGATGTGGAAACAACCCAAGTACTCATCAATATATGAGTGGATTATTATTAAAATGTGATATATGTATACAATGGATTACAACTTGGTCACAAAAAAAATGGTGAACTAATACCTCTTGCACTAACCTGGTTGGAACTGGAGACCATTCTTCTAAGTGAAGTATCACAAAAATGCAAAAACAAACACCACATGTAGTCACTATTAAATTGGAACTAACTGAACACTTACATGCACATATGGAAATACAACTCATCAGAAATCAAGCAGATGGAAGGGGGGAGGAGGGATGAGTAAATTCACACCTAATGGGTACAGTGCGCACTATCTGGGGGATGGGCACACTTATAACTTGAACCCAAACTGTACAAAAGCAATTTATGTAACCAAAACGTTTGTACCCCCGTAATACTCTGAAATAAAATACAATAAAATAAAAATTCTGAGAGAGATTTCTGTTAAAATCTCCAAATATGATTGCGGATTTGTCTATTTTCCTTTTTACTTCTGTTCGATTTTGTCTCAAGTATTTTGAATCTTTGTTATTGGGGGCATTTGCATTTAGAATTATTATGTTTTCCTGATTAATTGTCCCTTTGGTTATTATTAAATGTTTTCTTTATTCCTGATAGTACTTATTGACTTTTAGTCTACTTTATCTTATACTAATATAGCTACATTTATTTTTTTATTATTGGTTTTCCAAACCTATTGTTTCCAAACCCTTTGCATCCTTATTTTAAAGGCTAGATAATATTATACAGGATTATAAAAGAAGATACAATTATAACCTGCTTTGTTTGGTCTTGTGTGTAAATTCAATCTGAGATTTTCTACATTTTAAGTGGAGTTTTCATTCCATTAATATTTAATGTATTATAATTATCGATGTTTTATGTTTGAACTTATGTCTTCCACATTGCTGACTGATTTGTTTTTATTATCTCTTTTTTCCTTATTCCACATTTTATGGCTTCTTATATATTATTTGAATATTTTTTAGTATTTTATTTTATCTATCTTACTGGCTTCTTCATTGTGTAATACTTCTTAGTGATTACTTAAAGATTATAATAGTCATCCATAATTTATCAGAATGACCCTCAAATTAATAGTATACAACATCAAAAACAACGTAAGACCTTACATATACCCCTTTTCTTCTCATTGTGTTATTATATATTTTACTTCATATTTTGAATTCTACAGTGTATTATTATTGCATTTGCTTTAAAAAGCCAAAGAAAAAATTTAAATCATTTTTTATATTCATCTACACATTTAACCTTTCCTGTGCTCTTCATTTTCTTCATGCAGATCCAATCTTCTATCTGGGGTTCCTTCTCTTTATCCTGAAGAAACTTCTTTAATTTATTATTCATGTATGCCTGCTAGTGAAATATAATCTCATATCTTGCTTGTTGGAAAACATTCTCATTTCACCTTCACATTGGCAGATACTTTTGTTAGATAAAAAATTGTGTATTGACTTTCTTTTATTAATAGCATTTTTATGATGTTATTCCATTGTCTTCTGGCTTCCATCATTATTTATATTTAGTCAGTCATCCATCATTTTTATCTAAGGCTGTTTTTAAGGTTTTTCTCTTTATCTTTGGTTTTAAATAGCTTGACTGTCATGTATCTAGGTACAAGTTGCTTTGCATTTACTCTGCTTGGTGTTTACTAAGCTTCTTAGTTCTATAGTTTGGAATTTTAACAAGTTTTTAAAACTTCTTGGCAATTTTCTCTTCATATATATATTTTTTCCACCTCATTCTCCTTTTTCTCTCCTAGGATACAAATTGCATGCATACTAGACTATCTTATGTGTTCTTTCAGATAGATACTTTTCAGTTCTGTTTCAAAGATAATTTTTAGATTATCTTTTTCTATGTGTTTCAGTTTTGATTATTTCTATTCATATGTCGCTAATAATTTCTTCTGTTTAATCCAATCTGCTGTTAGTCCAATCCAATAAATTCTGTATGTCAGATTTTTTAAATTAATATGCTTTATTTTTTCAGGGCAGTTTTAGGTTCACAGCAAATTTCAGTAATTCAGCAAAATTCCTATAGGAGAGAGCTAATGGGAAGGCAGGGTTCTTATGGCTCCCTCAGATTTCAATCCACTATGTCAGTCAGCCCAGGTTGGCTGTTTTCCCTTTTCCCTAATAATTTTTCTTTGCCAATAACAAAATACCTGAGGGCAGTCTGCCTATGATCCCCAGACTCCCCTCAGAGATGAAACTAGCCACTGACATGTGGTATCATAATTTAGGAAAGGTTTGTCTAACTTTACAGTTTAGTTTCTTCAGACCTATTCATTGATGACTTAAAATATAAATAGTTTTTTAGTTTACTCATAAATTTCTCATAGCTACAATGGAGTTAATGGTTTTTTCAACCTTCTACAACCAAACCAGAAATGTAAAACAGTGTTTGATGAACTTGGTTACTCACTTGTCTTTTTCCTGTGCATTTAGGGTGTTATAATATTCAAATTTCTCTTCTCCCTTATTGTAAACTCCTTTTCTTTCTTTTTCCTAAAGGCTTCAATTCCTTAGGGCTCTTTCCTCTGTTTTATTCTTTCTCATTATATTTCTCTCTCAGGTTGATCTTATCCACTCTCTCGCATGTGTTAGTGATCCCAAAATCTATTTCTTGCCTAAGCTGAGGGGACCACATAATAGCTTTAAGCCTTTTTGAAATATAGAATATCTTTTGAGATTAGAGATTTTAAAGAAAAAAGAACAAATGGCTTCAGTTTCTAAAGTCCAGAAAAGAGTAAAATTTTAGGGCACAAGTGTTTATTTAAAGAGGAAACAACACACTAATTGACAACCATATGTTTAAAAATTTCACTATAATTTGCAGCCAAAGGAACTTACAAATTTTGTACAGATTCTTTCATCATCAGATCATTTATAAATACAATTTTCTCTCAAGGAGAGAATCACATTTTTATAGATGAAAAAGTGAAGTCTTACAGTGGTTAAGCCAGTCTTGGAAATAGCTTTCAAAAATCATGTTCAAAAATTATAATTAGCTCATACAACTATATATGTGATGGCAAAATTTAGTTTGATTATTGTGTTACACTCCAATTTACTAATTTCTTAGAAAAAAACAAATACTATGAGTATAAAATAATGCTTTTTGTTAGACCAGAAACTTATTTCTTATTAGACCTGCCATTATGTTCAGACTCTGGAAGTCTACACTAATGCTTAATGCTATGGAAAAGAAACTTTCACAATCTTACTCTCATCTGTGGAGCTAAAATAAGACTCTGCAATAAAACTTACCATCCACTAAATAATTCCATCTCTTTTATAGATTAGAATCAACAAAAATTCAAAATTTTTAAAAATTTGGCAGTATATGTATATGTGTATATATATGTATGTGTATATGGCCTTATATGTATTACAGATGAATTATCAAAACACAAGCCCACTCTAGCTTTTTAAAAGGTCATATTTTAAGTTTTCCCAGTGAAAACACCAAGCAAGGTCCCATAATGTGGCATTCAAAGCCATTCAAATAAGCATAGCATCCAAGCAAAAACAGTGGACAACAATCTCTCTGCAAAGAGATTCAGTATAAGTTTTCTAGAGCCTCCTTCCAAATAGAGTCAGAAATTCTGGAGCTACAACTCCACAGTTATTTTTTTTTCCCCGTTATGATACAAAATTACTTAAATTTCAATATAGCTAAAATACTAGTCTTGAATACTACAATTTCTAAGCCTGAACTTTTTAAACCATGAACACTTACAATCTCTGAAAATTTCAGAATGACAAACACACATCTTAAATTTACTTTAAAATACTTCAACATAGTGTGATATTAAGTATGTGTTATTTAGCTTAAGTTATGCCATGGATTTGAGCAATTATCATAATTGATAATTTATATTTCACGGATGGTGACTCAACATATCAGAAAGGCCACACTGCTGAGACACCTACTACAAGGGCTTTACCTATCTTTATCTCTGATCAACACTAGATTTTTGTAAATTAAAATAATGAGTATAAGAGATAGAGTTTCATTAATGAAATTAATGCTTGTATGTCAGCATGATAAATATTAAAAATATGTTCTCACTGATAGCATTAGTAGTATTCAAGTTATGCAGGCTGCCTAAAGTTTTTGAGACATTTCTCACCGTTGCATGAAAGCATCTTTGGACACAGAGCTTGAGGCTTAGGTCTTACTTGCTCTAGGGTAGACACTAGAGAATTGTTTCCCTAATGCCAGATATAAGATTAACCAAATTTTGCCTCCAAAATATTGTGACAATTCTTTCAAGTAAATCTTTTATGCAAGATGGTCTTCCGGGCACTTAAAAAAGACTGACAGCTGAAATGTTAGCAAACTTTCAGAAGAAGATGTACATACAGATTTATTCACACTTGGCAATCTGTGTTTGTTTAGCAATTTAGTTTGAGATTTGTAGTCATTATAATCTAGTAATGAGGTTGTGGGAAAATAGTGAAACTGCACCTCCCCAAAAACTTTTTGGCAGCTACCAATGTTTTCTAAAAGGATCTTAGTAGTTTGTCTCAAGTCTGTTGGCATGAACACCTGCCTGTAAGCTCAGAGAACCACCCAGAATTCCTGCAATAGAGGCCTTCCTGACACTCATTTCTTAAGCTTCTATGGAAAGGATATAGCAACTGTCTTATCAAAGTGTAAAAGCTTTCAATAGTTAAGACAGTGGGAGCCTGTTAAGAGTTCCAGGGGACTCGACAGCCTTAATTTTTGCACATAAACTATGACTTGAGACATCACAGATATAGGAGAGACTAGTGAAAAGAGGAAAGATCTTTGCATTGTTTTGAATCATGAATATTCAAAATTAAGGACAGAATATCTTATAGAAACATCTTTCCTTGCAAAATAGATAATTCATGCCTTAGAGAAGTTTAACAATTCGTCAAAAGAAAACACACATTGATTCCTTTAGAAGTAAGCAGACTTTAATCATTCAGCTTTCAGAAATTCACATTATCATACTTAATCACATATGTTTTCAGAGGATTTACTCACAGAAAGCCATCAACAAACAACTTATGCACAGTGTTCTGCTTCCTGACATGATGCCTGAACATTTTTCTCCAAGTTCCCCGTATCACTGGTCTCCAGATCATGCTTTCCCTCTGGTCCTCTTCCTTCTTAGATTTCTCTGTTGTAGAACAGTGATAGTAAAAGCCTTTTCTACAGTGGTCTTTGAGCAATTGATTTAAGTTCACTGGCAGAAGCAAGAGATGGAACAGGGTAAAAGAAGAACAAGACTTTTCTTCAAGTACCAGAACCAAGAAAAATTCCAATTATAATATATCCTTGTTGTATGAAGAGCATAACATTTAAAGCAATTTCAAAAAAAGATTTTCTGTATCTGTTTTTGGTTGAAAGCAAAAGAAATGAATTCTGATTACCTTAGGCTTTCAAAAAGAGTTATTTGGGAGGATCCTAAGTATCTCACTGCATCAACTACCAATTAAGCCTCAAGGAAAAAAAAAAAGCAGTCTTAGTAGAAAGTGTTCATGGACTCTCTCTGAGTCAGACTGCCATAAATTACTGTTTTAACTGCTTTCTTTCCTCCTGTGCACCCATTCGAGTTTCAAATTTCTGAGATAAAAAAATCATCTTGACACTGCTGAGATTATTTTCCCTCTTCTATCATCTGAGGGTGAGGCATGTTTTGTGCTTGGCAGACAAAAACAATAGCTGCCACATAATAAAGGGAGAGAGAGGAGAGACCCTGTCCATGTCTATGGACAAATCAAAGTATATCTGTAAAGTGAAAAAAGAGAAAGTATGAACTCATTGTCATACCATCGAGTAAATTATTACAAATATTTGATTAAAGAAAAAGAACTACTCTGTTGACATTTTGAATCCTTGATTATAAACCTCCTATAACATTTGAAGTTAACGTAGAAAGACATTTGCCATTATGAATTTAAGATAAAACTAATTTGTGTGTGCTTTTGAAGCTCAAAGATTCAAGTCAAATCTTTAAGTTTATTTTTTAGACACTGAAGAAGAATCAAAGAGATGAAAAAATGTACTAAAAGAGTTTTCATGCATTTGAAAAACATATATTAAAGTTTTACAACATCTCTTGGGGAAACTGCTGTAATGTTGATGAAATGGTGACTAGACTCAGCTGTGATTGCCAACCTGAGCGCTTCCCCAGCACCGCAGGCTCAAATTAGTCAGCGTGCGTGTGTGGCAGCTCAGAGACGCCAGAAAGGATTCTGGTAGGCCCAGGTGAGAGTTGCAAGGCTTCTTAAGACCTAGCCTCAAAAGTCCCAGAAAGTCTCTCTCACCATGTTCTACTGGTTAAGCAAATCACTAACGCCAGCCCAGGAGGGAGGAATTAGACTTCATCCCTTAATGGGAAGAGTAGCAAAAGATTTCCAGCTGTGTTTAATTCCCCGTACTTAGTATCACAAGAACCGTATGTGAGAACAAGGAGTTTATGAGATTGAGAGTTTATCACATTGACTGCCATGTGAGTTGTATTTAACTCAGGCTAGTTTTGAGCCCAGGGCCTCGTGAAGCAAAACCCTGCAGCTGGTTCAGGAAAATCTTACTGGTCGATGTTCTTATTGTTACAATTAATATTGACAATTTAATTCTAAAAATGTGGATTGCATTGGATATAACTCACACACAGAAAACAATAAAAAATAACAAATTAGAAAGGATCATTTTGTTTCAATAAAACAGTGTGGCCCCAGGGGAAAAAACTTTTTTTCTAGTGTGGTGGTCAATGTGCTAAAGGCAACAGTGCATCCCTTTTCTTTATCTTTAGGTTGAAATATTAATATACTCCTCAGCAGCTATTTGAACACTCGACCAAATGCCATTTTTCATGATTTCAAAGGCCATTATATTAAGGTCAGTTGTTATGCTAATCATGTAAAATGACAAATGCCAAACTTTTGTGTGTAGGTGTTAGGAATTTAACACAGACCATGTAGGACTACTATATGTTACTTTTGTATTAAGAGAAAGATAAAAGTTATTTTTAAAAGTAAGATTCTTTGAACCTACAGCTAAACTTTATTAACATTCTAGGGAAATGACGCAAATTCCAAATGAATACAAGAATCAGTGGAAATTCCAAGTACAACGCAGAGGATGCGTGTTTTAAATAAAATAAATTTCAGATCCTTGAAATTTTCACACACGTTGTTGCAACATGTTCTGCTTTGTGTTATAATTGTTAGTAGGATTTTGCCAAGGAGTTATTAAAAGCAAATTTAACATTAAGCAATGATTTTCGCATCAGCAGCTGCCTTCCAGCAAGCTTTCTGTCTCAGGCATACGGAACTACCGCATATTTCATAATCATCATTGACTTAATAATCAGTAGGTGGCTGTTGGATTCATACTTTTCTTCTTCGATAGTTTCAAAGTCTCTAGTTTACAATTCACTATTCATTTTGATTTGTACATTTGCATTTATTTCTCTTTTCTAAGAGTCATTGTTGAAGGAAATTTTACTTAAATTTATTCTTTTTGAAATCTAAAATATATCTTCCCAGGTTAAAATAAAAAATTTAAGAAAGGCTGAATACTAATTCGAGATTTCTTCACATAATCTCTCTTCTTCCTTAGGCGTTTTATTTTTCTTCATTGTCATTATCGATACACACTGATTTAGGGCCCACAGTATGCCGGCCACATGGGGCAATGTACCACGGTTATAAACGATACAGAAAACAAAGTCTATGTCAAGGGTTTTACAGTCTTGTTGAGGATTTGTGACTTATGTATTTAAAGTAACAACACAAGATAGTTTGGGACCGGTGTGAAAAGTTCCCTCCAGGTCGATGCAAGTTGTCTGCTGCTACTGCAGTGATGTGTAACAAATGATCACGAAGCCTTGGCGACATCCTGTGAGTGCTTGTTGCTTGCACAGCCGGGACCATCTGGCAGTTCTGCTGATCTGGGCAGGCTTGCTCTCTGGTTTCCGGGGTAGGCTGGCTGTTGGCTGATCCAGAGGCCCTGGGCTGGCTCAGCGGGGGCAACTCGATTGCTGTGCGAACTGCTCATTGTCCAGTGCCAGCCTGGCACTCTTCCCTCTACCATGACAGAGGGCAAGACAGGCAAACTTGATTGCACAAGCACTCTGCAAGACTATCAAGTAGGGGCAGGAGCTGAGACTCAGAGAAGACCTGAGAGTATGCATTATCCTGCTTGGCCTGAGGCTTTGTAGAAATCTTGGTGAGGACACCAGAAGGGACATTGAAGTCAATCTTATCTTGACATTAAAGGCAAAGAAACCCAAGCTGATTTATTTTCTGTTGCTGCTATAACAGATTACTATGAATTTAGGAGTTTAAAACACCACAAGCAGGCTGGGCATGGTGGCTCACGCCTGTGATCCCAGCACTCCGGGAGGCCAAGCTGGGACCTCCCTTGAGGTCAGGAGGTTGAGACCAACCTGAGCAAGAATGAGACCCCATCTCTACTAAAAATAGAAAAATTAGCCGGGCGTGGCCGTGTGCAGTCTATAGTCCCAGCTATTCGGGAGGCCGAAGCAGGAGGATTGCTTGAGCTCAGGAGTTGGAGGTTGCTGTGAGCCAGGCTGACGCCTCAGACAGCAGAGCAAGTCTCTGTCTCAAAAAAACAAATAAACAAAAACCCACAAGTATATTATCTCATAGTTCTATAGGTCAGAAGTCTGGGTTGGCTTACCTTGTTTCTCTGTTCTGGGTTTCTCAAGGTCAAAATCAAAGCGCTAGTTAGCTAGATTCTTCTTAGGATGCTCTAGGAAAAAATCCATTTCCAAGTTCATTTAGAAAGTTGGCCAACTCCAGTTCCTTGTGATTGAAGGATGGAAGTCCCATGTCCTTGCTGTCTGCCAGCTGCCGGTCATTCTCAGTCTCTATAGACTACCCCACAGGGCTTGGCTCCTTCACCTTGAAAGTCGGCAACAGTGGGTCGAGTCTTCTCATACTTCAAATCTCTCTGACCTCTCCCTTATCTACTCCCGCTAGCCAGAAAACATTATCTGCTTTTGAAAGCTCATGTGATTAGATTCAGCTCACCTGGAAAATACAGTATAATCTACCTATTCTAAAATTCCTAATCCTAATCACATCTGAAAAATTCCTTTTGCCCTGTAACAGACACTCAGAAATTCCCTTTCCATACCTGGGATTACACAGATCACAAGCAATCCTTTCCCATGAAGAGTCTAGCACAAATTTAATAGCCATAAATCCCCAGATTATCTACTCCAAATTTTGTATATTTCATCAATTATCAGCCTGTGTGTTATGCCATGTGCTATCATTTGGATTTCAAAAAATATAATGACTATGAGCAGAAAACATATGTTCACTACATGATCACTCTTTCTCTCCACCACCAGGGAAAAAAACAAAATCTGAGGCAGAGGCATCACCAGTAATCTAACTATTCCTAGAGCACTTCATCATCAAGAACAGCACTCTGCCAGCTTCACTTTTCCCAGGCCACAATCAGGGTTGCTATTGAGTTTCCAGGCAAACGTTAGTTTGCATCAGGCAAACTACTTCTTTTCCTCTTTTCTCCTCGTCAGCACCACTACAAGCTCTCTTCCTACCTTTCTGTAAACCTGTGTGGAATGATAACATCTTCTCCCCCATTAACTCTTCCTAACAGCCTCAACCTTGCTAAGTGGAAACATCAGTGGCAGGAAAACACAGTAATTGCCCGATGTTCACATCCAAGGCAGAGCAGACCATTCCTAGCACAAAGCATGTCTTTTTCCACATGCCCAAGGGATCTAGACCCCTGTGTACCCAGAGCTGGCTTCCATCCTCAAGCCTTTGTGCAATCATGACAGCCACCACACGGTTCCACTTTACGCCCAGTGACGTGTGTGTGTGTGTGTGTGGTGTTGTGGAGAGTGCTCAGGTACACCCACTTGTTTTTCAGCAGAATACAGACATTATGCAGGGATACACACTAATCCCTTTACTGCAGATCATTTTATGGCTGTGATTTGGTCTCAGAGGAACATGTTTTAGTGAACAGAGTTTGCTCAGGACTTAAATTGCTCTAATTGTTTAAGGTATCAAGTGTTTCTGCTCCAAGAAAGAGAAGCTTGCTTGCTTGTTAAGAAAACAAGAATTACAATTGGTTGACAAAATCCAACTGAAATAGTTATGAAAGGTTATGTAAACAAGGCTCATGTTTTTGTAGGACTTTTTGAAATGCAAAATGTCTATAGATAGTAAAATAATCCTGGTGGTGATACAGCAACATTGTGAAGTCTTGTATAAAAGTCTGTTTAATGTAAAAGAGATTACATTAACTCATGCTGAAAAGTCCATTAAATACACACTCATCTACTGCTGAAAATTCACCAAGCAGAGGATTCAATCTGTTACATTTCAATCTTGAGTTTTTGCAGTCACTGAAATATACTTGGATTAATAAATAGGTATGGTAATGTGTGACCTTTGGAATCTTTAGGGTACCACTGACTCCTGTTTAAAGCTTTCAAAAGAGTTGAGGTTTTTTACGGCAATAAGTGCTACTTGGAACAAAATGACACTTATTCTTGGGAAGTGTTAACATTTTTGTTGTTGCTGTTATTGCTGTGATTTAAGTAAGGAATTCTTCTAAAGCTATAAAATGTTGGCACAAAAGAGAAACAACATTTTCTGAAGGTGTACAATGTCTTGGGCACTTTGCCACAAAGAGCTCTAACTTTCACAGCAATTTTCAACATAGGTATTATCGTCTTGATTTTACAAATGTGAAACTAAGAGTCCTAGGTAGTTTCTCTATGCTTATGCTCATAAATCGGTGATTTGGCACCAGGGACTGGTTTCATGGAAGACAATTTTTCCATGGCCAGGGGTTGGGGGTGGGAGAGGAGATGCTTTGGGGATGTTTCAAGCACATTACATTTACTGTGCAGTCAAACCCCTCTGCTAATGATAATCTGTATTTGCAGCCACTCCCCAGTGCCAGCATCACCACCTCAGCTCCACCTCAGATCGTCAGGCATTAGATTCTCATAAGGAGCTCATCCTAGATCCCTGGCATGCACAGTATACAGTAGGCTTCACGCTCCTATGAGAATCTAATGCCGCGGCAGATCTGACAGGAGGCGGAGCTTATGCGGTGATGTGAGCGATGGGCAGCGGCTGTAAATACAGATGAAGCTTTGTTCCCTCCCCGCCACTCACTTCCTGCTGAACAGCCAGGTTCCTAACAGGCTGTGGACCAGTACTGACACAGCCCAGGGGCTGGGGACCACAATTACAAATGACTGCATTTATATTCAAACCTAGACGTGACATGAAAATTCCTTCCCACCTCAAAGCTGTTGCTTCTGTGGTTCATGGTTTTGTACCACTCCTGTCCAGGGTCCAGGAGCCCCTTCTGATCCCAGGGCCTTCTCATAGTCAGGTCTCTCTTCACACCCTATCCTAGCGCCTTGTTTCTTTCCTTTGCAGCATTTAAGATATTTATTTACTTGGTTGCTTGTTTAGTTGGCTAGTTTTTTGCCTATCTCCTCCTCTAAAATGTCAACTCTGTAAAGACAGGGACCATACTTACTCATGTTGATACTGCCAATGCTTAGCACAAGCCTAACATACAAAAGGCAATTCAATAAATACCAGGTGAGTCTAAATGACTCCTAGCTTTTTTCATTTGCTATGTTGCTTCTCACAGACCATTAGTTCTATTGAAAATTGTTTTGTTCATTAATTCCTAAAGTAAAAAAATATTAAAAATAAAGTAATAAGAATAAAATGTCCTGACTGGATACTTTAGCCCCATTTTACTGTTTCTCATACAAATCTTTCTGATTTCTTGCATCACTTGAAAATCAAGATGTTTTAACATCCCCAAAAACCAACCTAGAACAACTATGGAGTAGATAATCCCTACAGAGCTATGTGTTTTGTGGTGGGTCCAGGGTTCTGTGTCTCTAGCACTACTTTTTATCTTCTCCATGACAGGGTTGGCAGAACTGTAAGAATGCGTGCTACAGATATACGGAGGGAGCATTTTGCTGTTCTCAGGCAACTAGCATAAGTTAGGCATCGTTCTCTGTCTGGAGATTCAAAGTACCAATACGATGCAATCCCTGTCCTGAAGGAACTCACAGTTATGTAAATAGGCTTATGTTAATTTCCATGTTTCCACCTACTAAATAAAATTAACATTGACAATCACAGAGATACAGAGCTTGAGGTACAGAGGGCAGAGGAAGGAGTAAATAGCAGTAGGGTTGCAAGTCTTTGTTTATTTCTTTTGTATTATTATTAGCTGCAGTGCAGTGTATGTGCTGTAGTTGACCTTAAAGGAAGGACTTGATTTGGGAGAATTTGCCATTTATTTCTCATTGTTTCCGTTGCTGGTTGACTAGTCATAGTCTAACTTTACTTAAAGCCCAAGGGAAGTTAAAAAAGCATATTTCATTTCCCACTCCATTAACAGTAGGGGAAAGTTACGGGAAAGTAGATATAATAACATTTGTTGCCAAAGGTACAAAAGATCGTAAAACATGAGCATACCCAGGTGGAGGCTACACACACGTAGTATGATCACACCATAGATCAAGTATCATTTTGCATTGGAAATGCAATTTAATTAAATTTGCTCAACTTAGGACAAATTTTACTAAAACAGTTTATCTGTCTAGAGTAAGTGATTTCAAGTCTAGATAGATTTTTGTGTGTTGTTCTCTTCTACAGCACATTGTGTAATTCTTAAGACAAATGAAGCAGAGACAGAGGAGCGTTAGCAAGGGTTCCAGCTTCCTGAATTTTGTGGTCACAGTAACTTACCATTGTAATTATACCTTCGAGCTTGTTGTCTCCAAATATAAAGACCAATAATGGGAAAATGGCATTTATTATCTATAGATGCACACTGATTAGAACCATAGCCTTAAAGAGATACTTACTAATGCTTTCTTTCATTTAGTCATTTTCTTTTTCTTCCTTCTTTTTTTCCTCCTTTTTTCTTTGTTTTTAATTTGGGGTCAATAAGAAAAATGCGTTGAACTATTTTTAAAATGAGAAATGCAAAGCAGATTGCTCTGGAGTTTACTTCCCAGGCAGCTCTACCTAAAACGCTGACTGCGACACTCCGCGGTGCAGCGATGCTCTCGCCCTGGCTTGCTGAACCGCACTCATATTCTGTGCGTACTTGTGATTTTCTCCAAGTTCTTATAACACTCCGACATTTCAGTAGTGTGGAAAGTGTTTAGAGGCGATGTTAATAGCTGCATGGACCACTCAGGAACACTACATCCAATTATCACGTGTTTGAGATTTAAAAAAAACACAAATGAGTGCTTATGCGTTCTCGCCTGCAGCTTTGCATTAAAGGGCATCATCGTTTCAGAGTCGGGAGCCCCTCAGGATTTTCTTAGGAGCTCAGGTTACTTACCTGCGGTCATCTGTCTGTCTGTCCTTCCTCCGCTCCCATTCTTTCCTTTCCTTTCTCTCCATTTCCTGTTTGAATATATTTTCTAACCAGAAAAAAAATTTGAGTTTTTGTTTTGTTTTGGTTTCTGCAACTCTAGATTGTTTACTTGGTGTCATTATTCTTTGTCGTCTCCTTTTGATTTATGTTGTAGTAATTGTTATCTTTCTAGCTTTACTTTAGTAACCATTTACCTCTTCAAACTTTATCTTCCTGCTTTTATTCTCCTTTAAAATAGTTTTCCCCTTAAAATTTGATAAGTATTTATTTTTCCCTTTAACTTATTTTTCCTAATCTCTGTTCTTCATCTTTGGTTTATCAACATTTACATTTTTAACTTCCTTTTTTCCACATCACTACTGTGCTCCGTGCCCTGGAAGGCAGAACCTTCAGATGTTCCATGTATTCCACCTTCCAATTGTGAGAAAAGAAATTAGTAAGTTTTTAAATTTTAAGTAATCTAGAATTTTAAAATCAGAGAGTATGACTATAAATTTTGTGAGTAAACCCTACCAGAATTATACTAATTAGAGTGTGGCATTGCTTACCACGGGGACCCTGTCCAAAAATATCTTTATTTCATCCTCACATTTGTTGGACAATTTGGCTAGTTTTAAAAGTCTGACTTTAAGGAAACCAAAGTTATTTTTTTTTCAGCACTTTGAAGGTAACGTGCCATTGTCTTTTTGATCCTTATGCTGCTGCTAAGATGACTCATATCGTGAGACTCTCATTCAATGCAAGTACTCTGTCTCCCTCACAGAAGCTTTTAGGACTTTTCATCTCTCATGGTCTACATTTTCTACTACGTGACTAGGAGTGTGTGTATGTGTGTGCTTTGAGTACAGCCTGCTCAGGATGGGGGGTTTCTTTATATAGGGAATAATATCTCTGAATCTGAGAGTCGTGGGAACCGGAATCTACCTCTATTCACACGGGAGTGTATGTGTGTGCACGTGCACACACATGTACCTTGATATATTTGTTTACATAGAGAAAAATATCCAAGTTTTTAACAACGAGTACCCCTGGAGAGTAAAAGTTGGGTGTCTTTTTTTTATTTTACATATTCATAGTATTGAATCTTTATGCATATGTACCATATATAAATTTAAAACAATTATTAAACTTAAAGAAATATAATTTATACAGTGAATACAGAATTCATCACTTCTGAATACTCTAAAACTCTACAGACCATTTGGAGTCTGCACCTAAACTGTACCATTCTAGCCTCAGCTGGTATAAATTTTAAATGAATTATTATTTGTCCTACAACCTTATTAAGGGAAGTTCTAAAAAATTTCTCTATGAAATTTGTTGTCTTATTTATCCTACAGATGTTGTTAAGAAAACAAATCATTACATTTTAACCTGGTATTTTAGTACTAGAATTATCGTACAGGTCTCCTGAGCTGTGGTCTGGTTTATATCTTAATGAATTTGTGAATCTTGAAACTAATTATATTTCCCTCTTCACACTGGCTGCTAGAAAGCTCTGAGCCAAATAGCCTGCCCACTTTTAGCAAGTAGATAGAATCTTGCAGCAAATGTTACATTCTCTCACTCCTTGCTTCATTTTGTTTTTTTTCACAATATCTCTCTTTACTTCAGTTATTTCACTTATTTGTTTTTATTTTCTGTATTTTGATAAGTTGCCTGAAATCCTTTTTAAAACAAAGCAGGGTATAAATAACTAAAATCATAAATATGCAAAGCAAACAGTTCCAGGACACTGTGACATTTCCATTTATGACCTAAATATTACTGTGAGTCCTAATACCCATAATACTTTCATTTCCCCTCTATAGCCCTAGGGAAGCCATTTACTGTTACTCAATATACTGTTGATTCTATTAAGCATCTAAGGATTCTTTAAAGGAAAGATTGGCCAGGGAAGAGGGAAAAAATTACCATAATTTTCTATGGGTCCCCAGATGAGAAGTTTCCTCAAGAGTACTATGCAGAGAAAAGGCTATATTTATCACATTTTTAATAAACAATATGGAAGTTTAAGTTGTCATTTGCATTTTCTACTACTTAGATCCAAAACTAGATCATTATTCATTTAGACTTATTAAATTCATTCTTTTTATGTTCTTGCTAGTGAGTCTGCTGACATGCAGGAAAGAATTAAAAGCTGTATAAGTAAAAAGTGACAACTATCGTTTTATGGCAAGTACTCTGTGAGAGATAAATCTAAAATATTTCTTTCAATCTCTTGTGTAATTAAAATAGGAGGGCTCCTGGCAAACCGTGTCATGACAAAAATTCCACTAGACTAGCTGAGCCTACAAATTAACAAAGAAACAATGTAGAAAAGAAAACTCTAATCAAACGAGGAATAGTCACAATTCCCACCTGTGAACCGTGAAGAAGACCCACAAGTGCAGAGCGCATGCCACGTACTAACACATCCCTCTCCTGAGCTCCCGCAGGGAGTGGAGCTGGGTAAGTAACAGAGCCCTGGAAGCTTCAGCAGCTATTGTTTACTCACATGGAGCTGTTCAGGTGCCCAGTTGCACCCACACAGAATGGTGGAGAGGACCAAAGAAGAAACAGCTCATACACATCACCTCTATTCCCTGGACATAGCTTCCTACTACCCAGCAGGTGGAGTGGGAATGAGGCAAAGACGTGTAATCACATTCGTCGTAGATACCAGACTCAGTTAATAAGATAAGAAAATAAAACGAATTTATGATTCGGAAAATCATTGCTATATAGCATTTCACTGTTCGTGTGCCCCCAAAGCACAAGACACAGCAAATATGTGAGAAATGTGTTGAGAAAATATTCATAAATGGACGCTGGCAACTGCCCTGAATCGTGCTCCCTGTTTCCCTCCACATGGTTTTTGAGTAACTAGCATGCACACTCAACGCAAAGTAATAGAAAGAAACCAGAACAAGACCTAAACATAGACACAAACAAAAGTTGGGGAAAAGAGGTAAAAACGTACAAGACTACATACTAGAACTATCAAAAAAGTATGTAGCCATAAAGAACCAGATGAAGACTATGTTAGACTGATTTTTCTTCACTTTTAAAACATCACTTTATGGCAGGAAAATTGATATATAAAAAGCTGTACATATTAAAGATATACAACTCAGTGAGTCTGGGGTAAGTGTACACCTGTGAAAAAGATAACCATGATCCAGGCTGTAAAAATAGCTATCACCACCCAGTTTCCTAAAACCCCTTTACTGATATCATTATTGTTATTCTTTTTTGTGATAAGAACATTTAACATAAGAGCTCTTAACAAATTTTAAGTATACAGCACAATATTGTTAATTATAGGCACTGTGAGAGGTAGTAGATCTCCAGACGTTGTCTTCATCTGGCGTAATCAAAACTTTGTACTCTAGCACCTCCCTGTTTCTACCTCCCCCAGTTCCCGGCAACCACCGTTCTACTCTCTCCTTCTATGAGTTTGACTATTTCAGATTCCACATGCCACAGAAATCATACAGTATTTGGCTTTGGCACTGAGCTTGTTTCACTTATTATAGTGCTCTCCAGTTTTACATATTTTGCTGAAAACAGATGGATTTTCTTCCTTTTTAGGCTTGAATAACATTTCATTTTATAGATATATTTCATATGTATATAATACACACACACACACACACACACACACACACACCACTTTCCTTTTATTAGTGGTTTTGCTGTATCTCATAGGTTTTGATGTTGTACTTTTATTTTCATTCGTTTCAAGAAATTTTTTAACTTTCTTCTTAATCTCTTTATTGACCCACTGGTCATTCAGGAGCATATTGTTTAGTTTCTATGTTATTTGTAGAGTTTCCAATGTTCCTCTTGTTATTGATTTCTAGTTTTATTCCTCTGTGGTCAGGGAAAGTATTTGGTATGATTTCAGTATTTTTGGATTTTTTAAGGCTTACTTTGTTGCCTACCATATGGTCTATCCTTGAGAATGATCCATGAACTGAGCAGAAGATCCATGAACTGAGCATTCTGCAGATGTTGGATGAAACATTCTGTAAATATCTATTAGGTCCATTTCGTCTATAGTGCGGGTTAAATCTCATGTTTCTTTGGTGATTTTCTGTCTGGATGATTTATCCAATGCTGAAAGTGGAGTGTTGAGGTCTCTAGTGATTGTTGTATTGGGGTCTATCTCTCTCTGCAGCTCTGATAATATTTGCTTATATATCTGGGTGCTCCAGTGTTCAGTGCATATGTATTTAGAATTGTTATATCCTGTTGCTGAATTGACCCTTCTATTATTATATAATGACTTTCTTTGTCTCCTTTTACAGTTTTTGTCTTGAAATTTATTTCATCTGATAGAAGTATAGCCACTCATGCTCATTTGGTTTCCATTTGTATAGAATATCTCTTCCATCTCTTTATTTTCAGCCTATATGTGTCTTTATAGGGGAAGTATGTTTCTTGCATACAACATATAGTTGGCTCTTTTTTTTTTAATCCATTCAATTACTCTATGTCTTTTGATTAAGAGTCAAACCTTGCTGCTAATTCACATGTAGGCTGAGATGAATTCACATCCACTACAGCTTTCAGCTCACCATTATCCACCTTGGTCTTAGGTCACCCAAGTGGCTCATTTTCAAGATTAAAATCACCAGAATGGAACTTCTCAAACCATCATCATACTGTACGTTCCTTAGCCACATCCTTCCCAAACACTTCGTTGACTGAGATAATTTTCAGAAAATCAAGCGTCTGTCCAACTCTGAAGTTGCAGAGTCCAGAATCTGAGGCATTCCAGGATATGTCTTTTATCCTCTAAGATGAGTGACAAGATTCTGCACCTTGGTTCCCTAACACTAAAATAGAGATGTAACATTTGGTGGGCTTTTATGGATTTGGGATAAAATACCTACATATGTGTCTCCCTTCAACTCATTAAATAAATAACATATAAGGCTGCCAATTTGAAATAGGAGCCAGACCACAATGAGACATTCAAGTTAACCCAGTTTTCAATGTGAGCTGCTCCTCAACCCAGCAGTTGGGGTAGGAATCCAGAGGACTATTATTAATCAAAGGTCTATGGGAAGAACAGACTTGCACTCACCCAATGACAACTCTGATTGAAGATTCACAGACAAACTTCTAGGATTTTGGAGACATGCCAGCCTGGATTTAGAGGATAAATATTCTCCTTTTACAAAACAGATGTGCTCTTGATACCAGTCTTCTTGGTAGAGACTTGAGACTTAACTCTGAGATACAGCATGAGACATGACTATTGGTCATAAACCGGGTGTTATATGATCTGGGAACCCATAAAGTTGGCATGTGAAAATGAGATGGACTCTAGCAGGAACTAAAGGAACAAGTAATTTGTATGAACATATGGTTCCTGCTCTTGATGCACTGCCACTTCTTGCGGTAATTCCACTTACGACCTCCTAGGGCTTTCTTGAGGGTCAGTTGACTGAGGAAGGAAAAGAATTGAGCCTGCTTCACAGGAGGCTCTGCATGACATGTCATACTAGCCAGAAATGTCTGCTGCAGCATTAAATATTTTATATTCACACTACACTAAAAAAAAAAAAAAGGAAGCTTATTGGAAACAACAGCAAAACCGTAACAAAAGTAATTTTTTAAAAACTCTCAGATGTTCTGTTGCTATTTGACAGAGTGCTCTGCACAGAGTTATATGCATTAAAATAACAAGTACTGAAATCAGGAAGTCAAAGAATGTTAACTAAAAACTGAACTACTGAAAAATTTTTAAAGGATAGTAAAATGCTTTAAAATATTTGTCACCATGAAACGTGTATAATTTTCAATATCTTGCTTTATATTTGTAATCCACATGGGCACATTGGTTCAGAAGCTCTGGCCTATAAGATACATCAAGGGAGACTCAGTTGAGATGAGAGCCCACCATAGCCATGGAATCACAGAGACACATTATACTTAGAAATATCAGGTCTGCCAGAGGGCAGGAGTAAGATATGGCACTGAAAATAAGAAGATTAGTTGAAAATTTGTATGTAAAAAACATTCAATTCCCAACTCTATTCCTCTTCCCCACACAAACACACCGAACACACCACAAAATCAACAGTCAGGTTTCTGCCTCTAAGCAAAGAAGTAGAGGGTTCCTCTCAAATGAAACTGACTGGCCCTGAGCAAATGTAATAATTTAGTAAAATATTTGGAAGATAAAATTGAGGAAATTTTTCTATGAAAGTACTGTAAGAAGGAAAAGGGGTGGGGGGAGATGAACCAGATAGACAATGAATTTAGAAAGTCCAAAACCAGAATAGTAGAAGTCATCAAAGGAACTATCCAAAAACCAGAAATAAGGTTATCAAATAATTCAAGGGAATATCCCAATGCACATAAATCTGCAGATGAAACGGTGTATATACTTAGTGTTCATCCTAGTGGATTAAAAAGAAAAGACTAGATGTAGCAATGTAAACTTCCAGAACAGAAATCAGAAGGGCATCAAATTTCTCATCAGAAACATTGGGTGCCAGGAGACATTTTCAGATACAGACTCAGAATAGTTTCCCATATTCCTTTCTGTAGAGAGCCGTGAAGATAAACTGTAGCAAAATGAGGATGAGAACCAAAAAATATGTTGGAAGAAATCCAGAAAAGCGAGGAAGGGAGCATGGGCACTGGGCAGGCAGCCGCGAGGCAAGACTGGGAGCCAGAAGAATAGTCCACAACAGTTCTGACACTTTACTTTTGCAAGGTGTCTCGGATTGTTTTTTAATTAACGTATCTAATTTTAAGGACAGTTTCTAGAGAATATGAATCCACTTCCTTTTAACTGACTCTTCAGTTCAAACTGTAAGTCTCTCCCCATTTTAGAAACTCTTCCTAGCATCATGAAACCCCCTTATCTTCCAGCTCCCACAGCTCCATGTATACAGCTGCATGTATGCAGAAGGAGAACTGTTAAAATAAACGTTACCTAAAAAGTGGAAGTTGGCCCAGCGCGCAGGAACAGCCTTTTGCATCAGCAAGGTGCAACCGATTGTTCTTGCCTTTTATGAAAAAGATGAAGTCATAGCCATGACAAGCTCTAGCTGGCCAGGGTCGCATCAGCTGTGCCTCAGGCTGCACTTGCACCTCCCCTCCCGCCTCCGTTGTCCCCTTTCCTTTATTCTCACCGCCTACCACTGGGCATAGTAAGTCTTAACTCTGAAAGTCGGCCCTACATATTTATGTGTTAGCACAAGCTCCCACACATGAGATGTCCAATAGCTAAGAAGTGTTCTGATCTAATCTTCTATCATTCCTCCAGCAAAAGCATACCATAAAAACAGAAATAAAATATGTGACTGTAATGCTAAGTTTTTTTTAAACACAGTTGATTATTTCCCTCAAAAATGTGCCCTTATTTGCCATTTAAACCACAAAATCTAATGTAGCAGAAATGATCCTAAATAAATCTGTTTTACAGTTGAGCAAAATGATTTTCACAGACGTTAAGCGGCATGACTAAGGTAACCCCATTGTGTCTGGTTCCAAAGTACAAATTCTTTCCCTCTAAGCATCACCACGTCCCTGCACTTCTCTTCCTTGAAGCTCAACTGAAGACAAACGATCTTTGTGCAGACCTTTGCACAACTGAAGCAATACTGATTAATTCAAGAGTAAATATATGAATATAAACTCAGCTGAAGCCCCAGTTATGAACCTGTTCTAAAGCCATTTGGAAATGCCTCCTTGAATCTACGCTGTAGCCATCTATTAGATAGAAGCATCTCAAAAAAAAAAAAAAATAGAGATTTTTTTCTGCAAAATGGTAGCCAGAGGAGAATTTTCTCTCCTCTGAGGTTTAAGAGGGCAAGCCAACAAGCCCACAGAACTGTAAGGGCATAATCAGGCTTGTTTTGTATAAGCAAAAGCATACTTTTATTTGTGGTTTGGCAATAACAGTAATTTATGGATTTAAATATTTTAACAAGGTATTACCCACCTATAATTTTTAAACCAAAAAGGTAAAACAAATTTGGGTTCTCATGACTGATTTTTATATTCCAAGGAAGGAATAGCAATGATTCTTTCAAATGGCCATCTCATGACATTCGTTTCTTAACCACACAGCTGGCGTAGTGAGAAAAAGTAAACGTCCTTAAGTGTGTGGCTTTTATATCTAGCAGGTGTTTCCCCAGACTTGGCTGGCTTTGAAAAAGGTGCCAACATATGAGTCACGTTCTCAATGACAAGAGAAATGAAAACCAATGCTTCAGAGATGAAGGTGAAAAAGCCACGGAGTCACCAGGAGCCCCCTCTCTTTGGGAAGAATCAGGGGTGTGGGTGGGTGTTGGGCTGTGTGAGGCCCCCAGGTCTCAAGGCCTCTCTTTTCTCCTCCTCCTTGCAGGGGCGAAAGGGGGTTTCTCTCACAGGATGCACAGCCTAGGATTTCTCAGACTTCCCCAGGGAATTGACTGTGGTAACCAGAATTTCCTACAGGCAGTTGAAATAGAAAATATTGGATCCCCCACCACTAAAAACCGAAATCACGAATAACTCACACTTTTGCTCCTTTGTACATGCCACTAAAAATACCAAATGCTCTCTTTTTAACCAACGATTATATTCTGTACATGTATTATTGTTCCAAAACTGTGCATCATTCAATGCAATCTGATATTTCTGAAATCCCCAAAGCAAACAATCAAAAAAGTTTTCAAAGGCTGGGCGCGGTGGCTCAACACCTGTAATCCTAGCACTCCAGGAGGCCGAGGCGGCGGATCGTTTGAGCTCAGGAGTTCGAGACCAGCCTAAGCAAGAGCGAGACCTCATCTCTACTAAAAAAAAACAGAAAGAAATTAGCTGGACAACTAAAAATAAATATAAAAAATCAGCCAGGCATGGTGACACATCCCCTGTAGTCCCAGCTACTCGGGAGGCTAAGGCAGGTGGATCGTTTGAGCCCAGGAGTTTAAGGTTGCTGTGAGCTAGGCTGCCGCCACGGCACTCTAACCCAGACAACAGAGTGATACGCTGTCTCAAAAAAAAAAAAAAAAAAGTTTTCAAGCTGTAAACTTGAGGCGCAACTTAAAGGGACAAAATGAGGCCACTGACCCTTAAGTTTTACCCACCTGCCACCTCTACAGCTGCTCCACCTCCCAGTGACCCAGGGACTACACATGGAGAGGGCCCCTTTTCACCGGTTTCCCCAAAACTCTCCCAAAAATGTGTGTATGCAGCAGGCTTTTCCAAAGCTTGGTGCTATAAAAGCAAGTTAACAATGTAAAACAAGATATTAGACAATTGTGCTCCCTGAAGACTTTGGCTACCCTGCCACAAGAAACTGGTCATCTGTTTAATTGCTAAGCACTTTCTTTGAAGGTTCCAGAATTCCCCTATATGGCGCAGCTCCCTTCACCAACCTCAGATTACTGTTAACATTTTATGTGGAGCATTTCACTGAGGAAATTTTTTCCACATTAATGGTATAAACCCTGTTCTTGGGGTCTCCCATCCCAAATGAAGTCACCTATGTACGTATTTTTCTACAGGAAAAGTTCTTTTTCCAAAAGTAATTCTGATGCTAATTGTTTTTTTAAAAAAGCTGGGAAAATAATTTTTCCCACTAAATTAACGTAGAAATTTTGTTATATTCAATTAATTTTGAAAAGTTATCATGAACAACATTAATCAGGGAGATAAATAAAGACCCAAAGTGGAGAATATGCTCTATATGTTCTATAAACCCTTCGTTCAATATTTATTTAATGCATTTGCTGCCCCTTCAAAAAGTAGACAAGGACAAACTTGTGACTGCCAGCTAGTTTTTTATTTTGTTTTGTGTTGTTTTGTTTTTAAATCTTGCCTATTGGTAACGGTCATCAAAAATGGTATGTTCAGGCAATGGCCTGTGGCACACACTTAATGAAATGCAGCAATTGACATTGAGCTAAGAATCAGAACCATCATATAAAAGCCTTCAGAAAAACATATGGACGTGATAGTTGACGTTTCTCAGAAAAAGATGACATTGCTTATCTACAAGTTAATGTAGTTCCAAATTGAACTTAAAGAAGTTCAAAGTTACCTCCCTTTCTATTCCAACTGATGAATGACTTATATATAGTGAACACGGCTGGGGCATCTATGTGTTTCGAGCTACCTCTTTGGCTTTACAAGAGAAAGTAGATAATAGATATATGAAACAATTGTCTTTCAGAGTTAATTTAACTTTTCTTTTTTTCTTTTTCAATTAGAGACACTTGGAGTCTCATCAAAATGTCTTAATAAAAATAAATGTTTTAATAAAAAGTAGATAAAAATCAGAAGAATAATTGCAATTTAATTATCCGTAACGATAACTACAATCATAGTTGATAATCCTGACAGTAATTTACCTGAGAAGAAGAGTCCCCAAGACTGAGGAACTTCAGGCTGTGACACTTGAAATCAAATGTGGGGACATGAAAAGGAAGATCACAAGATGCATTTCAGAAGTAGAAACCAGGAAATTGTAACTTCTATTTCTATTAAAGTCCTCAACATCTATCCTAAGTTTTATCTTTGAATGTAAGGTGGGTGAGCATATATTTTCTGGAAAAGCAAATCAAATTCCATGGTTTCCTCTACTTGTCCTCATCTGTAAGAGTGGAAAGAGTTGCCTGCCCATAAATGAGCATGTCACTGACAGATGACATTCTTCCAGCCATTATTGTCTACCTTGCTTGTTATTGTTATTATTGTTTATAACAAATATATCTGTGACTTGGGCTTTCACATAGTGTCCTTTAATATTAGTAATAAGAAAACCATGACCTAAAACCCACGACCTTATTCACATAGCACTTAAGCCAAGAACCTATCAGTCCACACAAAACAGAGAGACCTGGGACACTGAGAGGAGCATCACTACAGTTCCTTGACTCCTGGAATGTGCACCCTAGGTGTGTGGGGCCTAGGTGCAAACAGGAGGCAGGGAATTGGCCTGGAGTTTCACTCACTCATGGGAGGAGGAGAAAAATTAGAGCTGAGACCTTTAGCAGACTGGGTCCTACAGAGTTCAGTGCAAGGTGGAACAGCAACCAGCCCTTCCAGAAAACTGTAGTTTGTGTTATAGAGGTTGTGTGCATTTTGCTTAAGCGGAGATTGTCCTGCAACCTTAGGAAAGAGGGAGACCCAGGTTGGGTGAGCATGCAGGCAGAGGGCCACCAGCGTGTTCCCCACTAAAAGTATACAACATAGTCAGGAAACATAAAATTAAATAGAATGAACTGCTTCTAGCCTCAGCTCGACTGCTTTCTTGATATGTGACCCTGAATGACATAATTCCACCTGGGGATGATAATAATTATACCCATCTTGGATGTTTTTTCTTTTCTTTTTTCTACATTAAATAAGTTAGTTCATGTAAAGTCACTTCTTTGAAAATTGCCCTCCAAAAATCAATGGTCACTATTTACTAAGTCCTTCTTTCACATGTGCCCAGCACACAGCTGAGCAGTTTACATGCATAATTATCTCATTTAATCCTCACAAATATCTTAGGAGGTATCGTCAGAGAGCAAGAAACTGAGGCACAGAGAGGTAAGTTAACTTGTCCAAAGACATACAATTAGCCACCAGTCTGACCCCAGGTCCTGTGTTTTTAACTGTCATGTGACACCTTCGTATAGCTGATTCTCAAAGGGACTCATAAGCATTTTGGAGGCCAATAGCCTCATCATCTTGCTGTCAATTCAATAAAAGAAAACTTACATTAGTTTTAAGAATAATATCTTTTTAATGAGATTCAAAGCTATTTTTATTTCACACGGGGAAAAAAGTAGCCCATAAAACATTATTTCTGAAAAGATTCTTTATCCAAAAGGTTATTCACCATCAACATATTCTATGTCGCTATAATATCACAACAAATCTATAAGGCAGGAGAGGGAGCTGAGCTTACGAGATGTGCTAGTAATTACTGACGTTCTACACCCAAGCACTGTTCCGGGTGACTTCGTTTATGTCTAATCCCCACGATAATATAAGCAGTGTCACCCTCACTTTCAGAAATGCAGAAAATCAGGAATTACAGTAACTTGTAAAGGGTTCAAGACCTTAAGTAACGAAGCTAGGGTTCAGGTTCAGGCTTCCCTCACTCTTCAAGCTGTGCTTTTTCTAGTTCAACAAGCACTGTCATAAACAGTTGCCTCCTTAATCTTTCTTAATTGTGCCCTTCCTCTCCTGGACTCTATCGTGGCCCAAGTTCAAGCCCTTATCATGCCTCACTGATGCATTAAAAACGCTTCTGGATTTGCTCTCATCAAATGCACCCTCCGCACTGCCGCCAGAGTTACATGACGGCAATGCAAATCTGATTGCGACTGCTTTTTCTTAACTCACTTTAATGACTCACTTCAACTACATGCCAAAATCCAAGTTTTCATCCCAGCCTATGAAGCTTCCATGATCTGCCTCAACTCCCAGAAACCCGTATCTCACACATGAATTCCTTGTAATACAAAACTGCACATGGTTCTCCCGGCACACCCTGTTGTTCACTCTGCACTGCCCCTTGCTTTCTTTTGTCGGAACAATCTTCTGACCTTTCAGTGGCCACCTTTCTCTGCCCCCACACCTGACCACACATGTTCATTCCCTGAAAATCACCTGAGGTGTCTGCTCCTCCAGAAATGCTGCCCCCCTCCTTATTCCTCAAGCTGAATGCGGAAGGTTTCTTCAAACTCACAGAGCCTTGTGCCTTCCTCTCACGTCATTTTGAAATGTTCTACGTATGTTTGTATTTCGTTTAGCTTTGTTTCTCCAGAACTTGGTAATACTAGAAATTCAGTAAAAAAAAAAAAAAAAAAAAAATGGTGAAATAAACCGAACTGATTTGCCCAAGTATAACATCTAAGAAATAAAAGAATCAGGAGTTCAACTTCAGACCTTCTGTGGCGGGGTCAGTGCTCTGTTACATGCTCAAATGAATACATCTATGCAGTAAAGGATTAGATTGTGCAGTCCTTCTAGAACCGAAGATTAAAGCAAAAGAACTAGATCAAGCCCCTACCACGAGCCTGTAATAATTGTCATCTTGGGAGCAGATGACAGAGAAATACTTTTAGGCAAGTTGTAAGTTGTTGGTATCAATATGTGGTAAATCTCTGCTTATGGGGATCAGTGTATTTCTAAAATGTCTATAATACAGCAGCAAAGTTGGCATCTAAATGAAATATGTTCATACCAACAATGACCTTTGGTAATTGCATAATTACTGCATTGCTGGGTACTGTTTACAGACATTCACTTATTAAATACAGACTTAGAAGCAAAGGAGGAAATCACGATTTTTCTTAGTGGTCTCTCTATTAAGGAAGTAATTAAAGACTTAAATTAAAAACAAAGCACAAAAGACCTTCCACAAACCAAAATTACTTAATATATTAAATGAATATTATCTTTTACCTTGGGAAAATTAGGAAACACAAGAATATTTTATCTACTGCCTGTAAGGAGTGAACGCCATATTAAATATTCAAAGAAAGAATTTAAATCAAATCCTTGAGACTGCTATTTTCTCCTGGCTGGATTTCAAGTTGAAACACTTTCCTCTATTAGGAGAAATGCCTTACTTTCCTTCACTGGCTCCCGCTTTTGGTTCCTGCTTAGATGTGAGCGCCTCCTGGATACGGAAGAGCCTTTGGCTCTCTTCTTCCCTCTCTTGCACTCTGGAAACTTCACTCAGCTACCACTCAGAACCAGATTACTACGGGGTTTATGTCTTCAACCCATTTGTCTCTTCTGTTCTCCATTCTCTCACAAATACATTCCAGGCACTCTCAGGGGAATATACGAGAAGTACCTTATCCCCAGCATATCTGATGGACCTCATCATCTTCTGCACAAAACTTCCTCCTTAAAGATGCTTTCCTCATCATGGTACATGACACCATCCAGTTTGCATCCTAGCCTTCCCAGCCTCCCTCTCCTACATTCAGTTTTACCAGTCATGTGGGTCGTTCTTGCTAAACATGTCTTCACTTGGATCCTCCTTTTTCATGCCACTGTAACTGCCTTAATTCAAACACCCTTCATTTCTCACTGCGCAATTGCTATAACCAGTTTTCCAGCCTCCACTCTCATCTCCAATCACTCTTGCATTCTGCTGCCAGAGACATATTTCTGTACTGACAGTCTGATTACTTTACTCTCCTAATTGAAATATTTCAGTGTGTCTCCACCCACAGGAAAGAAAATCCAAAGATGGCTCTTATATATGACATCCGAGTTGGCCCTAACAGTCACTCAAACAGACATCTTCAAACTTTTTTGTTGACTTGCCCCCTAGAATTTTTTTTTAAAAATTGTATACTCGATCACATATTTTAGTTGATTTAAAATGTTTCATAATAACTTTAAATAGAAGAAATTTCTTCAATATTGGAAATAAAAGTTATGTCACTTTTTAAAATGTATCTAATTGAATTTAAATACAATATGTAATACTCACCCAAAAAATATATATGAAGCTATTGTTCAACTATGAAAATTTACATATTTCTTTTTTTACTTGACCTTGTAATTCCATTCCACAGAATTTTATTCTAATTATATAATATCTTATACTAGAAAGTCTTTTATTGATCATTTTATCACATTTTTCTGTACCGAAAATATGTATTAAAATTTAAAATTTAAAGTTTTCCTTCTTGTGGCCAAAAGGCTTTACATGTATAAAAGTTTCTCCTGAGTTATCTTTACAACTACTATTAGTTCATAGTTAATCAAAAGAACACATATTTTATAAATCTTGATAAATAATCTTAAATTTAAAAATATAATCTTATTAGAAGTACACATCTTTTTTCCTTTTTTTTGTTCTTTTCTTATTTTTGTTGGTAAGTATGTAGAGCAACATCTCATCTTAATGAGATGAATGAGGCTGCTTTCTCCAATCAGGCTCACTATTTATAAACAAAAGGACAGGATTCTGCATGGACCTGTGCCTGCATTTCCTTTTTATTACTGGAATTACTAAGTCACTTAAGTTCACATAAATAAGTAGAATTTTGTTAGAGTATCGACACCTGTTTCTTCGAACTCCTTTCCAGTGTTATGACCAAAAAAAAAAATCACATAATGATCTGTTATAAAGGTTTTGTTTTAAGTAATCAGCTGAAAACCCAATTGGGCTCCTATTCAATTTAGGAAGCAAAAAATTAGGAAAATTTGACATGCATATGAACTTGTTACATATTATACTGAAATATAATCCTTGTGCACCTTCCCAAATTCTCTTTCCACATCTTCCTTTCTCCTTCTTGGTCAGCACTTTACTTGTACCAAGTCACTCCTACATTTTTATATTTGGATGAAACACTATACTTCAAAACACAGGACCTGGTTTTCTGAGCAGCCACCAAGATGCAATCAAGAAGCCTGGGGGAGCTAGATCTCTGTGGAGGTCAACCTTGACCAAGGAGAAGAGGATATGGGAGGGAGCCAAGGAGAAAATTTACCTTTTCTTTCTCTCTTATGGACTAGTCTGAATGGAAGTTCCTTCTTTTAATCCTTCCAGAAAAGTCTAAACTGTAGAGTGACTGCTAAGAAACCTGCTACGTCTCTGTGGTCCATCTCTGTGGCCGTTGTAGTAACCAGTATGGCAGCACGTGTTTTCCTTGCCCCACCCCTCCTTCCCTTCCCTTTGCTGCCTTAGGCTTGTGCCTTCCAAACAAAGTGTCAATTCTGTCAAGACTTGTGGCCGGCCTAAGAGTTTATCCGGCCTGCAAGCTAACGAGTGAGCCTGTCACATTTGCACAGATACTGACAGGAGACGCAAGACTCCTGGGTCAGAGACAAAGGACTTTATCACGCACAGTACATCAGTCAGTGAGGAGTGTGAACTTCCTGTTTATGTTGTCTCCCCTTATCCCCCAAGTCACAAGCAGGCAATGTGCACGTGGTAGATTTGTGTAACAGCTGAGCAATCCCAAGCTTGGGAAAACTCCAATCTTTTAAAGAGTTTGCTAGCAAACCTGCCCAGTCTCCTCCCACAGGGCAATATTATTAACATCTTTATTGTCTTGGCCAGAGACAAATCTGCCCTCTGCTCCTAGGGGGATGCTATCTCTTCTTTCCATGGCTTTTTGCAACATTGTAACAATTGGTCTGATAGTTTAACTTTTATTAATAGGAGAGAGAAAATATTTAATATTTTTATGATTAAATTTGAGGAGAATTCATGGTAATTAGAATAAATCTCACAAGACATAGCTTGAAAAAACAAATTTTAGTTACCTTATTGAACAATACACATTAAGTCTGAAGGAAATCACATTACAATTTCATCCCAGGTTTTTTTCAATATATTTTGAAAATTTCAGTATTTCTAAAACATATTCAATTATATTCAGAACAAATCTTTCCTATGCTATGTTTTTGGCTATTCTTGGGTGCTTTAAGAGATTAGAGAATAATACTGAGAAGAGTGAAAAAGCATTTTCATCATTTAAATATGTAGAGAAGATGTTTTACAAGCATGTGATATTTGTTACTGATGTGCTTTCTGTTTTTTCCTTAATAGACTCTCCCTCTGGAGTCATACATTTTTTGGAAATAGATGAAAGAAACAAAGTTGTTAAATAAAAATTAATGTTGTTCTCTTACCCTCTATACCACATACCTGAATTCACCTTTTTTTTTTATTTTTTTTTTGAAACAGAGTCTCCTATGTTGCCCAGGCTAGAGTGCAGTGGCATCATCATAGCTCACTGCAACCTCCAACTCCTGGGTTAAAGCGATCCTCCTGCCTCAGCCTCCGGAGTAGCTGAGACTACAGTCACACACCATCACACCAGCTATTTTTTCTACTGACCTCTTCTAGGACATATTCTCAACGTCTCTAGACTCAGCCCACAACCTGGATGTGGTAGCAGTTAGAAACCCTTCTTTCTGTCTCTTGTACTACACAGGGTGAAAATGCATTCCAAAAAAGCAAAGAAAACTTCCCTTTTGATATCCTGAAATACTGAGCTCCAACTATATTTAAAGCACTGTGAAAACCCTGCATAATTATTAATTCTTTGAAACATAGCTGGATTTTAGCCCATTTGCTTTTATTGTATTGGAGAACTATTTAGTGTTAGTTTGGCATGTTTCAGAGGTTCCAAATATAATTTTATAATGTTTCGTGGTAAACTCAACATTCCAAAACTCTAAATCTGAAATTAAGATACACTGTAATTGTGTACCACTTAAAAAAAAACAACCTATGAATTCCTTATTAGGATACATTGCCACCAGGTGGCAGGGAAATGCCTTCATTTCATGAACTAAATTACTTGGCAAAAACTAGTACTGCTACTTATTTTATTTAGTTGCTTTTTATTGCAATCTAGACTCAGTTGGGGACCAATATTGACAGAGTGGTAATAATTAACAAGTTTTAGCACCAACTGATATAAATCACTCTCCCTCTTCTGTATCCTCAAGGCCTTTTGGTCACATATTTACTACAACATCCAACATCTTCTCTAGTTCACTGGTTGCCAAAGCGTGTTCCCTGGGGGTCCTCAAGACCCTTTCAGAGGCTTCACAAACTCATGAATACTTTCTCGATAAGAGAACACTATTTGCCTTTTTCACGCTCATTTTCTCACAAGTGTATGTACAGTAGAGTTTTCCAGAGGCTGAATGACATGGGGAAAGATGTTCGCCCTGACGGTTAAAGGAATGTTCTATTATTACATGCTTACATTTCACATTTTTCCGGTTTTAATTTCTAATGTGGTAAATAGTGATGGATACAGGCCGAACAAACAAAAGTACTTTGGGATCCTCAATGACTTTGAAGAGACTTACGGAGTCCTAAGACCAAAACAGTCTGAGCAGTGCTGCTCTCATTAGTCAACTAGCTCCAGTGAAATATGCATGTATTTTTCTGTCTCTCCTGAGGACAGAGATCTTGTCAAATGTCCCTTTGGATCTCATCATGCCATTGAGGACCCAGCACTGACCGTATGTAATCAAAACTCAAGAAAGGTTTGTTGAAAAACAGTACTGCTAGCTGACAGATATTATTAGAATGAAACAGGTATTAATGGAGACTCAATACATTATTTAAGTTTACCTATTAAAATTAAATAGCAAATTATTCAATTCAAACATGTCTTCAGGTAAAAACCTGAAGTATAATTTGGTCCCTTTCTCAGTAGACTTTCACTGTATTAATGAATATATTTGTCTTCTCTTCAAAGATCAAATTTTTAAAAAGTCATTTTTGACACTTGCTAGAATTCATCTTTTCTATATATAACCTTAAAATGTCAAATGTTGATCTCAAAATGCCTCTACTTCCTCCTAACATTCAGCTATAACACAAGTCCACTGATACCATGTCTTCCTCAGACATCAGTTTCTCAGCACGTCTTATTCTAAAATTCATATTTGTCACTTTTTTAAAAACTACAATAGCATTTTGCTGATGAATATGACCTTGATACTGTACAAATTTTCATCTTTGATGCAAACTTTTATTTTTTAAGTTAGCATATTTTACCATGGAGCATCATATTCTGAATACTTTTTTTTCCTTACAAAAGTTATAAGGTCTCTTATATCAGAACTATGAAAACTGAATAGGATGTCATGCTTAATTATGCACTGAGGACATGAGAAGTACTTAAGATATCAGGAACACAAAAATATTCTTATAACACAACATCATCTAAAATTGGAAATGGATCACTTACCCCTGTAATTATAGGACACATGGAGAATGAGCATGCCAAGAACAGCCTTTCAAACATGGGCAAGGGCAACTTACTTTGAGAAAAGCCAGGCTGAGAACTGCATCCCACAGAGGACCAGCCTTTTAGGCCCCTACTTTCAAGAAAGGGTTGGGGGTGATCTACTACTTTGACCACTCTGCATGCAAATTTTGACTGAAATCGCCAGCTGGTTTCACTCAATTTCTACTTCTAAAATACTTTAGGTAGTTTTTTATTTTCTTTGTAAAATCCTGAGTTAACACATTGACAGTGACTTAATCTAAGCTATGGAATGAGAAAAATATATAGTAAAGCTTTACTAAGTTATGATTATGTATAGGCTCAAACCTTATAAATAATAATGCGTGACTCTGCCATTTCCTTCAATTCTCTCAAACTAAAGAACAGATTATACTTTTCACCTTAGATGGGGCTAAGAAAATGTTTTATAAGTCAAATATCTTCTCTTTCTCTTTTTTAAAATCAGCCAGAGCTTTTACTGGAAACTGACTTCTTCTATATTTCACACCATTTATATCTCGTATGAGACTCACTAGAATTTTACTTTATTTTGTCAGGAATTGAAATAAGTACCAAGTATTCTTAGGTTCTCCAACTGCAATATACAATTCCTGTAGCTATTGAATTTGTTCTCAGTTGTACAGAATTTAATGAGTTTCCTTCCCATCCAATGTGCGCTATAAATTTTTGCTGCAGGTGTTCATCTTGCAAGAAATGGAGCCTCCATTTGTACGGTGCGCAGCCTTCGATTTCTCCTTTGTGCTGCCTGCAGGCTCCCTGCTTTCTCTGCAAGGCCTAATGCACTCTTTCATCTTTGTCTTTGGAAGCCCCTCATCTTTTTATTTGCCCCTTACTGCACTGCAAAACATTAGATAAGCTCTTATTTTTTGTTAAGATTATCTTCCTGATTATTTCACATAAAAAAAGGATCTCCCTCACCAAATTCTATTTTAGAAATAAATTACAATTCCATGATATTCTTTTAGTCAATCAAAAATCCCCTCTGACCACTAAAACCATTTTATGATCATGATAGTGTGGACAATACATACCCTTCTCTTGTCCTGACCCTTCCCAGTATGGAATCCATATTTTCCAAATGCATTTTGCTACATTTTTCAAACACACCCATGTTTCCAATGGCAACTTAATGATCTTTTAAAGAAAACTTAACCCCTCTATCTATTTCTGAATGCAACAAAAACAAAGCCATAAAGAATATTGAATGGGGAAAAATTGAAAGCATTCCCACTTAGAACTCAAACCAGAACTTCTGTTCAACATAGAAGTGCTAGCCAGAGCAATCAGACTAGAGAAGGAAATCAACAGCATCCAAATGGGGGCAGAAGAGGTCAAATGATCACTCTTTGCTGACGATATGATCTGATACCCAGAAAACTCCAAAGATTCTGCCATCAGACTACTGGAATTGATAAACAAATTCAGCAAAGTCTCAGGTTACAAAATCCATGTACAGAAATCAGTAGCATTCTATATGCCAACAATAGTCAATCTGAGAACCAAATCAAAGACTCCATATCCTTCACAATAGCAACAAAGAAAATAAAATACCTAGGAATATATTTAATTAAGGAGGTGAAAGACCTCTCTACAAGGAGAACTACGAAGCACTGAGGAAGGAAATAGCAGAGGACGTAAATAGGTGGAAAACCATACCATGCTAATGGGTCGGCAGAATCAACATTGTTAAAATGTCTATACTACCCAAAGTGATCTACAGATTCAATGCAATCCCTATTAAAACACCAACATCATTTTTTGCAGATCTAGAAAAAATAATTCTGCTCTTCATATGGAACCAGAGAAGACCCCGTATAGCAAAAACAATTCTAGGCAATAAAAACGAATGTACTTTTAGAGTTGTGCCTTCAAAGTAATAGTATTTAGCAATGAGACCATGTTTCTGCCTATTTATCACATGGAAAGCAAGGAAAACATTGAAGTAATATACACAATGATACTATTTAGAGTTTTTGATTCTGCACAATCATTAAATTCTTTTCCTGGAAAAGCTATTATTAACAGTGCTAATTGTAGTTCAGCACAACAGCTTTCAATCGCTGTCATGTTTAGAAGGGTGTCTTTGAGTAAGTACTTGAAAGTCCTAATTACTGGAAAAGGCCAAACTCTCATTGCTTCTTCTTTAAACACTTAAAGTACAAAAGATACTTGATAAAACCATACTACCAAATGATCAAAATGTATTTTTTCCAATCAAATAAATGTGGTTTATTCAACCACAAATCCTAAGACACACAATAAATGGGCTAAAATATTTATTATATCTAAAACACTATTGATGCTTTCATCATCATATCTAAATTCCTTTTTCCTCTCTCATCAAAAAAGAATAAGTAGTTTTGAATATTACAAGGGGTCTTCAAAAAGTTTATGGAAAATATGTATTATGAAAAAACAATACATGGATTTCAAAACTTTTTTGCACCAAAATAAACTCATTCAAACTTGTTATAACATGTCTGAAACAGGATCTAGTTTAATAGGAAAAGAGTGCCTGGCCAGGCACCGTAGCTATAATCCTGTAATCCTGGGACTTCGAGAGGTGGAGGTGGGAGGATTGCTTGAGGCCAGAAGTTTGAGACTAGCCAGGGAAACGGAGAGAGAACCCATCTTTACAAAGAAATAGAAAAATTAGCTGGTGTGTACCTGTAGGTGGGAAGATCTCTTGATCCCAGGTGTTCAAGGCTACAGTGAGCTATGATCATGCTATTCCACTCTAGCCTGGGTGACAGATGAG
>CAUYSK010013965.1:0-36050 GCA_963575035.1 Avahi laniger | reverse complement strand
GCAAGAACAAAGACCATATGATTCTCTCAATAGATGCAGAAAAAGCATTTGATAAAAATCCAGCATATTTTTATGATAAAAACTCTTAACAAAATAGGCATAGAGGGGACATTCCTTAATATTATTAAGGCCATGTATGACAAACCCACAGCCAATATCATATTGAATGGGGAAAAATTGAAAGCATTCCCACTTAAAACTGGAACCAGGCAAGAATGCCCACTATCTCCACTTCTGTTCAACATAGTGCTGAAAGTCCTTGCCAGAGAAATCAGACAAGAGAAGGGAATTAAAGGTGTCTGAATGGGGGAAGAAGAGGTCAGACTCATACTCTTTGCTGATGATATGCTGTTATACCTAGAAAATCCCAAGGATTCAGCCAAGAGACCCATGGAATTGATAAATGAATTCAATAAAGTCTCAAGATACAAAATTAATGCACACAAATAAGTAGCATTCATATATGCCAATAACAGTCAAGCTGAAAATCAAATCAAAGGTGCAACACCTTTCACCATAGCAACCAAGAACATTCAATCTTTAGGAATATATTTAATGCAGGGGGTGAGAGATATTTATAAGGAGAACTACAAAACACTGAGAAAAGAAATTGTAGATGATATGCACAGATGGAAATCCCTACCACGCTCATGGATTGGTAGAATCAATATTGTTAAAATGTCCATTCTACCTAAAGTGATCTACAGAATTAATGCAATCCCTATTAAAATTCCACCATCATTCTTTACAGATTTAGAAAAAATAATTCTACACTTTGTCTGAAGCCAGAGAAGACCTCATATAGCCAAAGCAATCTTAAGCAAAAAGAACAAATTGGGAGGCATCAGTCTGCCAGACTTCAATCTTTACTACAACGCGATAGTAACCAAAACAGCATGGTACTGGCATAAGAACAGAGATATAGAACTTTGGAATAGGACAGAGATCCCAGATATAAAACCATCCTCATATTGTTACCTAATCTTTGACAAAGCAGACAAAAGTATACATTGGGGAAAAGAATCTCTATTCAATAAGTGGTGCTAGGAAAACTGGATATCCACATGCAAAAGATTGAAACTGGATCCCCACCTCTCACCTCTCACAAAAATCAACTCACGTTGGATAACAGACTAAAACCTAAGGCATGAGACCTTAAGAATTCTGGAAGAAAATGTGGGGAAGACTCTTTCAGATATCATCTTAGGCAAACAATTTATGAAGAAGACTCCCAAAGCAATCACAGCAGCAACAAAAATAAACAAATAGGACCTGATCAAATTAAAAGCTTCTGCATAGCCAAGGAAACTATCATTAGAGTGAATATACAACCCACAGAATGGGAGAAAATATTTGGTTTCTACACATCTGATGAAGGGCTGATAACAAAAATCTATATAGAACTTAAGAAAATCAACAGGAAAAAAATCATACAACTCCATCAATAAATAGACAAAGAGCATGAACAGAAGCTTTTCAAAAGAAGAGAGAATAATGGCCAGCAAACGTATGAAAAAGTGCTCAACATCTCTAATCATTAGGGAAATACAAATCAAAATGACAATGAGATATCACCTAACTCTAGTGAGAATGGTCCTTATCAAAAAGTCCCTAAATAACAAATGCTGATGTGGATAAGGAGAGACTGGAGCATTCTTATCCCGATGGTGGAACTGCAAATTAGTAAAACCCCTGTGGAAAGTATTTTGGAGATACCTCAAAGAGTTAGAAATAGAAATATCATTTGATCCAGCAACCCACTACTAGGCATCTATGCAAAGGAAAAAAAGACATTCTATAATAAAGACATCTGCACTCAAATGTTTATAACAGCACAAATTACAATTGCAAAGATGTGGAAACAACTCAAATGCCCATCAATACATGAATGGATTAATAAAATGTGGTATATGTATACCATGGAATACTACTCAACTAGAAAAAACAGTGGTGATATAGCACCTCTTATATTATTCTGGAGAGAGATTGAGCCCATCCTTCAAAGTGAGGTATCACAAGATGGAAAACATGCACCACATGTACTCGCCATCAAATTGCTACAAACTGATTAACACTAAGGTGCTCACATGGTAGTAATACTCACTGGGTGCCAGTCAGGTAGGAGGGGTGTGGGAGTGGGGGGTAGAGCGGGTCAGATGGGGTGCACCTATGGGGGAAGAACACGCTTGTGGCCTTGGCTTCAGTGAGACAAATGCATTTCATGTAACCAAAATGTTTGTACCCCCATGATATCCTCAATTTAAAAAATAAATAAATAAATAAACTAAACCAAACGCAAAAACAATTTAAAAAAGAAAAAATTGATAAATTGGAATTCATCAAAATTAAAAAACTCTGTTTCTCAAAAGATACAATTAAAGAAATGAGAAAATATCTATAGTGCATACGTCTGACAAAGGACTTGTATACAAAATATGTTAAAAATTCTTACAACTCAAAAATAAGAAGACAATCCAATTTAAAAAATAGACAAAAAATTTGAACAGATGCTCACTTGAAAATATTTGAATGGGCAATAAGAGCATAAAAAGGTGCTCAACATGATTAGTCATTAGGGAAATGCAAATTAAAACCACATGAAGATGCTATTAACATGACTGGAGTGCTAAAATTTAAAAGATTAATGGTATCTATGAAATATCATGAAGAATGTAGAGCAACTAGAACTTTCACACATTGCTGGTCGGAATATAAAATGGCACACTATTTTGGCAAACATTTTGACAGTTTTTTATAAAGTTAACCATACACATAACACACAATATTGTTATCCCAGTACATTTACACAGATAAATGAAAGCATATGTTCACACAAAGACTCATATATGAATATTTGTAGTAACTTTGTTCATGATTGCACAAAACTGTAAACGACACAAGTAAAAATCACTAAGTAACAGGTTAAACGAATGGTGATATACCTATACAAAGGAATACCGTTCAGCAGTAGAAAGAAATGAATACTAAAACAGGCAACAACATTAGTGAAGCTCAACAACATTATGCTAAGCAAGAGAAGATAGACACACAAAAAAAAAGCATACACATGATTCCATTGATATAAAATTTTTGAAGAGAGAAAACTAATCTATCTTGACAGAAAGCAGCTCCACTGTTGTCCATTGAATGTAACATAGAATTTTAAATACTTGAGTTGCCCTCAGATTGCAATTTTCCAAACCAGATGACATTTTAAGGGGCAGAATAAAAGTATTTAAATTAGTGAATAAAATAACATACTCATTCCCAGTAAATAGCACCATGCCATGCATTATTCAGTTGCAAAGTTTTAGCTAACTATTAATACAATCATCAAGTGACTGGCCTCAGGGTTTGGTGGGTAAGTTGTGTTTGTGCAGTGCCTCGTGGAGAGTCATGAAAAGTATTCCTTAAAGATAAATTGGCACCAGTGAGGCTGATTGTTCACTTGTTTGTTTTCAACTCAACGGTGATAACTTTGTTAGGAGTGGAACCAGTCATCTGTGGGAATCTGAATTAATTAGCAACATTTTAAAACTATTCCTCTAATGTTTAGTGCATGTCATAAAATGGCTACTTGACTTCATGTATCACCAACTGGCCCAACATTGAGCACCCTTTTGGCCCATTGTGTTTGGTAATAGAGCGCTCAGTGTGAAAAGAAGTTAAAGTATTTTTGCCTTTCAATGAGAAAAAAAAAAAAAAACTCTGTAAAATAATTTAAAGAGGATTATTCTGAGCCAAATAGGAGTGACCAAGGCCCGGAGCTTCGCAATTCCAAGAGTTCCCAAGAAAGTATATGTTAGGCGGTCAGGTTAGTTTGGTTTTATACATTCATGGAGGAAGGAATTGCAAACAAAATCATAAATCAATACATGGAAGGTATACATTGGTTCAGCTTGAAGAGGCAGGACATCTTGAAGTGAGGGGCTTACAGGCTATGAGTCCAGAGATTGTTTGATTTGTAATTGATTAAAGAAATAACGCTTCGTTTAAAGACTTGTAGTCAGTAGAAAGTAATGCTTGAGATAAGATAAGAAGGCCTGCTTCATGTGATACTATACGAGTGTCAGGTCAGAAAGTAAGCCATGTTATACACCAGGTTATTTTTTAAAAAATCCATTTGATGAGTTTATATGGTTTGTAAGGCCTGACTTAACTTGTGCCTTGCATGGCCTCAAGTCTTGCTTGTCATTTAGTATCATATTGCTATTAAGCATCTATGTTGTCAGTCTTATGATCTCTATCTTAACATTAATGCTGCTGTGTCTAAACTCCAAAAGGAGGGGGTATAAAAAGGCATGTCCAACCTGTCCTTCATGGCTGGGAACTCAGATGTAAGGTTTTTCTGGGTCCCCTGGGCCAAGGGGAGCCTATTCAGTTGCTGGGGGTGGGGGTTAGGATTTTATTTTTTTTATTTTTGGTTTACATGTCTATGAGGTCTTTCTTATTAGTGCCTTTTAAAATATTTTGTGTTTGGTTTTGGGTCTTTTGCTTGCTCTGGGCTGTTTTCCTGCCCTGGAAGGTCACTCTGTTATACTTCACTCTCTAAAGTATAACAGAGAGCTGGGGTACACTCTACAGAAAAGGAAACATCATAAAAAGTGCTTCAACTGGACTGCAGTCCTGGCTGAAGGACTTCTCCTGTCTCTCCTGTAATGGAATCCACTGGTTTTTAAACTTTAGCATACATCAGAATCACCTGGAGGGATTGTTAAAAACATCAGTTGCTAGGCCTGTTCCCCAGAGGTTCTGGTTCAGAAAGTCTGAAGTGGAGCTGGAAATTTGTGTTTTTATTAATAACAAATTCAATAACAACATCAATAACAGGTGATGTTGATGTTGCTGGTATAAGACTACACTTTGAGAACCAATAATCAATCAACTCATTAGACCAGAGTCCTACAGAGAAATTTGGGGTCAAAATACCAGATATTGGTGATACCAGATTTTTTTTTTCCTTTGCCTGGTCTTCTCCTTTGTAATTCTCTTTTCCTTATGAACCTGAAGTTATGATAGGATGTTAATTGAGGAATTATATTAAAGTTCTAGGTACCTCTCTCTATCTTTCAGCCTTGGAGACATGACCAACAATATTGACAATGAGGGTTTTGTGGCTCCCTCCCATAATAATTATTATCATTATCCTATAACTTCTGAGAGAGAATATTTGCATTGTTTGTTTTTATTGTTTTGTGCATTGTTTGTTTCTGTGAGTGTTAGGAAGCTGAAATCAGTAACTTCCTTAAGCTCTGAGGAGGAAGATTTCAGTGACGACGGACAAATCTAAAACACTGCCTTGTGCAGCAAGGAGCAGTCATCAAAATGCATTAAAAACTACCTTGTGTACAATTCACACAGCAATAGCTGTCATAATCAGATATTATCTAAATGGAAAACAGGAGTTGAATGATATTAACATATTAAGAAGTATACAGAAAATGAGAAATGAGTCCAAGAAAAATAATCTCAGTCCACAATTGTACACAATATAAACCAAGGGGGGGAAATCCTATTTAGGAAAAGTATGTAGATTTGATTAATCAGATTCAGAAGGCAAATGATAAGTAAAAATGGCAAACTTTGAAAGTATTAAAAATGTAGAGGTATTAAGAAAAATATAGGGGGAGTTAAGTAAAAGTCCTGTACAGACGAATTCACTAGAGAAGAATGACATTTTGAAGCTTGAGACTCAACTATATCCTAGACTCAGTACAGAATTAACCCAGTCCTGCCATTTCTCTCCTACATTTCTACGTACTGAGAAGTGGCAATTTGAATTATTACCTTGAAGTACCATAAGATGCTCACTTGTAAAAGAAGGATGAATTTACCTTCATTATAATTTACTAAGCTTAAATGTATATTAAACTTAGAAAATCTTTTAGAATGATTTTCAATAACCAGAATTAAGCCAAAAGAAGATTCTGTTGAACCCATCATTCACCAGACAGGAAAGACATAGGAAATAGTTCAGAGAGAAGTTACTGAAGTCAGACTTCCTGGATGATTATGCACTACCCACTTACTTGCAGTTTAACCTAAGCCTCGGTTTTCACATCTCTAAAATGGAACAATAGTAACAGCCTAATGATTTTGTGAGATTTAAGTTAGATAATTTTTTCAAAATTCTTTTGCTACAGGCACATAAGAAGTCAATACATATCATTACTACTACTACTGTTAGTAGTAATTAATTGTGTTATTGAAGTTGTGATTAATAAGTGTGTGTTGTTGCTGTAACAAATCGCCACAAACTTGGTGGCTTAAAATAACACAGATTTATTATTTAATATCTGCCTTCCTCTTTCACTTATAAAGATTTGTGATTTCATTGAGCTCACTCTAATAATCCAGGATAATCTCCCATCTCAAGGTTATTAACTTAATCACCCCTGCGAATTCCTTTTTGCTGTAAGGTAACATATTCACAGGTTCCAGGGATTAGAATGTGGCCACCTTAGGGGCCATTGTTCTGCCTGCAACAAAAAGTTACTCAGTATATCCCACTCATCTGGCAATCTTGTTAGAGTTTCATCAAAATTTACAGAGAAGTAATAGTTACCCAAGACATGTACATTTATTAATAAAATACAGCCAGAGCAGACCATTCTAGCCCTCTTTTTCTTTTTAATCCACTTTAGGGCATTAATTACTTTCAATAAACACCTACACAGCCAAAACTTAATTACAATCTTTCTACTTATATTTTGTAATGCATGGATTTGTTTTTTTTGAAAAGCAATGTATTTTTCTGTCAAAATGCAAATTAAGCCATAAATACCAACACAGACTTATAAGAAATTACTAAATATCTTTTCTTTGCTCACAAACCTCAATAAAGACATTCTGATTTTAGAAATATTAGTTTATTAATCCCATTTACTCTGGATTTACTGAAAGAGAAAACAACCAAGAGCATTTCAAATGGCTTGCCCTTTCATTTGGATTGTAGAGAAAGAAATGGATTCTTATGCTTTACGTTTTTCCTATTTATACATTATTTTTCTAAATAGTAAAAATGTATCTATAAGATATGGCAAAACCAACAAGTAGAAAAACTTCTGTGAGTTCATCAAACATTACATAAAAACAAAAAAGATAATCAAAGATGTTCAGGTACCATCTTTGTAATTCTGTATTAAGAAATACAATTGGTTCTGTAACCTGATTATACAAATACATTCTTCTAATTAAGGTAGATTGATGAAATCCAAGTATTTAGAATGACTACTCAGGAAAAAAATGGTTCAATTACTGTAACTCACAACGGCTTCTATAGTTTTCTGAACTATTGATTCTTCTTTATGTGAAAAATTACTCATGAATAACTCATATAAAAGAACAGTAGCATTCATAAATATGATAGCAGGATACATATGGTAAAAAATATTCAGCAATTTACTCAAAGGAAAGCTATTTTATTACTACTTATTTCATAATAATGTTCTTGATACTGGACAAAAACAAAACAGAAAATCACACTCTTCTTGCTCTTGACAAATGCTTATTTTTATTTCTAAGATTCACCAAAAGAGACAGACTAGTATTTGAAATTATCTATAATTAAATGGTAATCCATAATCACCCACCATTAAGTAAAACATATGTTAATTAGAGAGTCCAAACTAATTACAGGCTGTCAAATACATATGTGTAATAAAAAATTTTTATTTTCATAATAATCTGTAATTATATATTTCTCAATAGACTAATGGAGTTTCAGGAGCCATCACGTTGTATGGTGCCTACTTATTAAACAACACGATGAATAATTTAGAAAGGGCTGTTTCTCCCTTTATGCGATCAAAAACGAATTAAAGCCAAATAAAATTCAGGTTCAGGAAACCAGAATCAACTTATATTATAAAGGAAAAAGAAAGATCAGCGTGATTCTGTAGTAGGATAATTTTTATTTTTTTAGTAAATGTGTAGTGTTAAAGGATTGAATTTTGGTACAAGACACATTCTTGTTGGAGCCCATCCAACAGGGTTTGTTGGCTGGAGTACCAAATATACTGACAAAATAATAAATTAATCCATTTTGGTAGTAATTGCCCAAAAGACACTGAAAACTAATTCTTGGTTTTCTCCTTATACTATATTTTGTTCCTGAATAGAATTGATGCAAGTGAGAAAGGGAATAGTGTGGAAGAACAAAAATAATTTGGCCATACTTATATCGTAGACATCTTTGCCATGTGTTTCTTTAGCTTTACATGACATCCCAAAGATGTTACGCTCCATGCGCTACATACGAGCTTAGCCCAGTGGCCCATGGGATATGAAATTGAATGTGACATGTGATACCTCAGTCCTCAGAGTCAGTACTCACAATGGTCATGACTATCATAGCTTTACTTTTGACCCAGGGATACATGTTACTTTATAAAAACCACAACAGCAATGAAAATAATCTTGGGTTTTCAATATCTCTGTCATTTTTGTCCTATAACACCATAAGGATAATAATAAAGAAAAATCAGACAGCACACACATTATAAATTTTTAAGATCTTAGCTTTAGCCAACATAGCAGAAGTCAGAGGCCATCATTCATGTATCAACATTTATTTAGCACTTACTGAGTGTCAGTACCTGGGTGTAATACTTTTATTTATCTTTTAATCAAATCACATATTATTTCCTTAAGCCTTAAAGTAAAAATTCTAGGTTATTTTGCAAGTTAAACATACCAAGATTTCTATTTTACTGGGAAAAATTCAAATAATTATGTAATTTTTTTGATTCTTTAATTATTTTAATAATCCCTCTACATCTCTGCCTATTATTTTGCCTTGGTCTATGATTCACCTAAATTCTTTTACAGGCAATAATTTTTTGTTAACATTTATATTTTTATTTGTTTTAATTGCTAATTATTAAAATTAGCTTTTCTTTAAGAATAAAAAGTCAAACTTGAGAATTAGAAATCAGTCCCTTTGGTCTTTACATGTTAGTTCTAATTATTAAGTCTGTGAAACTACATCAGCATTTCCTTAATGTAAGAACAAATAGAAAATACTAGATACTTTCTGACACAACAGAGAGGGAAATGAAATAGAGAAGAGAGTGATATTTTTTTCACAGCCAATCTCAGAGTTAGCTGACTTCCTAAAAAGAAAAAGGGGACAGGTATAGAGGAGCCATTTAGCAATACTCAGACCACAAGTTGGGCTTCATAGATACTGGTGAAGGCTGAGGACATTCTGTCTATATTTGTATAGTTAATTAAGTCATGTTTATTGTACGTTTATTGTCCCCCTGAGCCATTTCTTAAGTTTTTCAGTATTTGTGGTAAAAATCTTCATTTGCCCTCAGCTTCTAACATGAGCCAGCCCTTTCTCCAAACCATAGGGGAGCAACTGAATTGTTCTTGGTGTTTCTATCCCCACAGAGGCTGGCCACTTCAAGACAGGGAGTAAGGCGCTAAATACACATGTATGAAAACAGCTCACCACACTTCACTGTACTGACAAATCATCTGAGGTCCTTGACAGGTCTGAGAATTAGAGTCAGGTCATTAGCAAGGGCTTGAAACTGCAGGGGAGGGATCAGCTGTCACCACGGCTCCCCCTGTAGGGCAGTGGTGTTCATTAGAATGAGGTGACTGTGTTTCTACTGGGCCTTGACAGACTGTCCTCAGACACCAGCTGAAGACTCCCTCTCTTGTTCATCATTATCAGCAAAAGTATCTGATAATTTTCTCTCCTTGAGCAGATGTGTAAACTAGCAGGAGAGTGTGGCCTGTCAAAATGACAATGTACATTGATTCTTCCTATCTTGATGTCTTTGGGAGGACAGCTTATCTCAATTTTACAAAAGAAGGAACTCCATATCAGCGTTTCTTTATCGATAAATGACAATGGCAAGCCTGGATTGTGACTAATTGCCTCTTTCCAGAGCAATATTTAAAATGCAAAACATCCACCCACTGTAAACCGATGGGAGACTACCTTTGCTCTTGAAGAAATAAAGGTGTATTATTTAGAAGGGATGAAAAGCAAAAACATTGTTGCTATTGCAAAAATATAAAAATATACATGATTTTAAGTAAAAGTATATGATTAAAAAATGACCTCAAACTAAGTACTAAGATAAGTTTGTAAAATATATATTTACATAAGTAAATATAAAATGTGTGGGCTACAAATAAGATAAAGATATGTGTTACATATAAGGAAAGTTTTTTCTAGGATGCATAGTGGGCTTTGCTTTATACACATCTTAGAAATCCATAACAGTTTACTCTTCTACTCTTTACTTTTTATTTTTATTTTTAAATGCATAAAGGTTGAGATAGTATCATATTTTGTAGCAAATGTCAGTGTTCTCCATTATTATATAATCAAGTATTTAATAAATGTGATTTATCAATAAAGAAGAGAGAAAGACAAAAGTAATCAATTCAATGCCTACCACCACCTTCCTGTCACTCCTCCCAGCTCCATTCTAGGCTGTTTCTCAGAATGTGGTATGAGCCTGGGAATTAGAGAAAGGAGTGGTATGCTTGAAAGAAAAAAAAAATAAGTATTATTTATAATTAGTTCTATATCCCCTAAAATGAGCAGCTAAGGAGAATGGCATGAATTCATCCCTTCAGCCCTTCTGGATCTTTGAATCTAGTCCTTAAGCTCAGGGCCTAGAAACAAATAGCTAGAGAGGAGTCATCCACAGTTACCTAGCTATTACTTCTGGGGTAGCCATCTATTCTGATGTTTGGTGCCATACTGGAATAAATCTGAACTGTTTGACTCACAGTAATTATTAACTATGCAGTCATGAGCAATCTGTAGTATTTAATTTCCCTGTACCTCAGTTCCCTCAAATGTAAAGTAGGGATAATAATATCTATCTCGAGTGTTGCTAGCAGGATAAAATGAGATATTCCACATAAAGTCCTTGAAACAATTCCTGGCACATGGTAAGTTTTCAACAAATGATAGCTATCTTTATAGTAAACACCACTCAATTACAATTAATTGATTAATTAATAACTATGGTTCAGGCCAGTTCTCCAGAATGGACCCTATACATCAGTTAAGCCTAATTAATAAATTATTTTCTAGGATTCAAAAAGATACCCTACTGCCCTAAGATTTTGTAGAAATGTCCAAAGATGATCCACCTTGACTTCTGTGAAGTCACATAAACTTTGTAAGTTCCTAGGTGAATTCTGCTCATACAAACCAATGCCTCTGTTTGGATGCCATGTCCTTGAAATATGTAGCCTCAAAAACAAAAATACTTGAAGAAAGCTGGCCTTTGTTGTGATAATTCTCTTTTGTAAAAGAAAGGCGATGGTAGAAGAAATACATAACTTATTTTGATAGAGTGATGCGTGCTTTGAATTGTGAATGCTCTGTCTCTGTTCTTAACAGACTATTGATAGGTGTTACCAAATTTATTTGCTAGCTAGCCGTGTAAATAGAAAATCAGATATTCCTCTGGGAATACTGAATTTAGAAACTAGACAGCTCTTCTCCACCCTCTTCTCCCAGCCAGCCCTCCCTCCTCAAAAAGAAGAGACCAAAATTATTGCTTCAGCTCCTATCTGCCAACTTCAGAGTTAGGCAAAAGAAGAATCAATGGATGTGCCACCAAGTAAATGATTCACACCCCCAAACATCAACCCTATTTACCACGTGAGTAACATGTAAGATCAGATTGGCAAATCAGACTTGAGCAAACCAGAGATCTTGCCAGGTATTAAGTTTTACTGATAATTTTAAGGACACAGGCAATCAATAGATAAGCAGAAAGATCAAGGGCAGTCTCCCAAGTCCTATTTTCCCACATGAAACATGAACTTCTGGCTCAGAATAATAGATGAAATCTCTAAAAGTAAAGTCCATAGGGTTATCTCATAAGGCAGGAGGATACTTTTATTTTGAAACATCTCCCTTTAGTATCCTGCAAAGCCAGAGATCTTACAGGGCATTCTCCAGGAAGCCATGCCTCATAGATTTGAAGTTTATTAAATAATCCATTAGCCAGGGAACAGTACCACCTTCACACTTAACCAAGCAGGACGCCTGACCCAGGACAAGCCCCTCAGAAGACTGTGCTTTGGAGTCCCTCACTGAAATGTTCTAAGTCTCCCTCTGATGGCCAGGACTGGCTGAGGTCAGCAGTGCTGTCTTATCAAAGTGTCACTGGCCAAAACCAGATCCCACATGAGTCCTGACACCAGAAATACCTTCCTCGAAATTTTCTAAGTCCACTCCTGGTGGTTGGGACTGCCTGCAGGCAGCAGTGCTTTATAGTTAGGGTGCACACATACCATGATTCCCATTTCTTCTCTTTGGGGCACTTTTTGATCTTCTATGTCACATATGGGGTTGACCAGATGCCCTGAGGAGCTCCAGGACTTATATCTTTAATGTTGCTTCATGATCCAATGACCAGGTACCAGTTCAAAGAGAGTAGCCTTAAAAGCAGATTGCTTCCAACAAGCAAGCATGGCATTTTTTTTTTTCATTAGATCTCATGAGATTCAACCACCAGAATGGTGCTTACGTAAAGATTTTGTGTGGTTCTAACTCATGTTAGACACAGGACAAGTTTAAGACTCTGAGTTTCTGAAAGTTCACCACAAACCCCTGGGATTAAGCTGCTTGTTTGGGCCCGTGTATCAGTTCTCAGATGGCCATGTTCTGGCTGTAGTGCTGCCTATGGGCTTCAGTACCCAAGAACAGTAAAGGTGGTGGTAGGCATCTATTACCCTGTGTCTCTTCCCCTGGGCTAGCACCAAGGGTAGTCACCCTATCCCTTCTGCAAGCTCCACACCATATGACATGCAGTCCTCCAGGGTGGCCACATCTATTTCTTCCAGGAATGTTTTCAGGCATTGCTTTGCCATAACCAGTGGGCCATTGCAATTATTGTCCTCTCTTACCTCCAATTGATGTGGTGATATCATGCTCTCCAGGGTCAATCTTAAGCAGAGTCGAACAAAAGGCAAACATTCATTGCACAAATAGGATCCCTCTTTTGCCCTAGCCAGGAGCCCCTTGTGTTTTACTCACTGGTGATGGTGAATGGAAAGCAGAGATGTAAACAACATTGAAAGAGATTACATCATAGAAATGCAGTGATTATGTCCTGAAGAGTTCAAGAGAACACATGGTTGGAATATGTGCTTTTCTATATTTATGCTATAAAGTTTCAAATGATAGATTTAATATCACCATAAAATATATTATTATTCATATTTTCCTGCATACTCTATGAAAGACTTGCATTTATGGTCATCAACACAAAAAGCACAGTAGCAACATTTGAGAGAGTCCTTAGAAGTCCATATCCATGGGTGGCATGATGGACAATGCAGCACCCAGAGTAATGATGTAATTGTCATTAAATAGATGGCATTAGGGAACCGTGCCTAATCCACATTGTTTGAATACAAATAAGTTTTGAAGATCCATGACATTTTGAGTAACAACAGTATCACTACCTTTTTCTTGTGATAGAAAATATGAAATTAGACAGAAAGGGCACATTTGACAAGAAAAACACAGATTCTGGAATTGAACAAAAATAGAAGGTGACTAGACATTAGGAAGAATCATCACGTGCTCATTCTACTAAGTGAAGTATCCCAAGAATGGAAAAATAAGCACCACATGTACCACCATCAAATTGGTTTCACTGATCAACACCTAAGTGCACATATAAGAATAATATTTATTGGGTGTCGGGCAGGTGGGAGGGGGAGGAGGGGATGGGTATATGCATACATAACGAGTGCGATGCGCACCATCTGGGGGATGAACACGCTTGAAGCTCTGACTTGGAGGGGTGAAGGGAAAGGGCAACATACATAACCCAAATATCTATACCCCCATAATATGCTGAAATAAAAAAAAAAGAAGCAAATACTTAAGTACCACTTCTCTGCACATTATTCTAAATTTTCATCGATATATCTCTATCCGTCACATGTGTTTATTAATTTTGTAGTATATTATTATCTCATTAAATTCTTTAGATATGCTTCCATCTCTAACAATCTTTTTCCCAGGGCTTCACATGTCCTAGGGGCAGCCTTACAGGGCTGCTAAATAGGACACACAGGAATGCTAAATAGATAAGGTCTCTTTTTCTTGGATAATATTATTACTTTATAGATTTGATGGGATCACCTGCTTTCTTTTCTTTCCCCTCAGAGTTTCACTCCTGAACGGAATGTAAATAAAGAGACCAGCCGTTTTAATTTCTTTAATTTTGCAAAGAACCCCTTAAAAGACTGCCTATGTTTGAATTCCAGCTTTACTCCCTACTCGCTGTGTTACCTCAGTTATTTAACCTCTTTGTGCCTCAGTGCATAGTAATTATTACATGTAAAGCAGTCATATGTTCCTCAAATATCTATCGAGTACATATGTACCACACAATCTTCTGGTGATTGAGAAACATCAGTGACAAAAACAAAGATTCCTACCCTTGGAAAGTTCATAGGAACTTCTTCCCACCATGACAGCGTTTTCCCTATATGCTTTATAAGGTTTTTCATCTTTAAAAGAAAATTCTGGATGGAAACACAAGTATCTAGATAGAAGGTACAGTTGAACACGTATCAGCCAATAGCCTAATTATTAGTAAATATGCAAACAAAGCTCAGTTGGCAACTAAAAACACAGTATTGAAATACTGGTCAGATGGGGGCAGTGGAAGGCTGGTAAACTGGATCAAAATAAAAGTTTTGATATGTAGATTTTGTTGATTTCTGTAAAATGAATACTTCCTTCATGGATATTTAAGTCACCAATGGTAGCTTGTAACCATCTTGCAAAATTTCTAAATTTTTAACAATCAGCTCAACAGAATAAGCTGGTCTCAGCACAGCACCAGGTTGGGAGGAAGTGGGTAGTCAGATCAAAGCCAGGCAGACAGAAAGGAGAACTGGCTGTAAGGCAGAAACAATATCAAGGCAACTTTGTCCTCCATACAAATACGTATTGGCTAGATTCTGGTGTTCTCCATGGCTTTGCACTACACACAGAGAGGAGGTTTTGTATTTGCTTATAATAGCACTCAATGTTATTTAAAAAACAAAATAGCTGAAAGCATCTGTTGACCTTAGCCTTAACAAAAGCAATAATTAACTCAGCTACTAAAACAATTTTATGCTGCTTTAAAAGAAAGTAATATTCATCCAGTTTTTAAAAGATCATGATTCTGTTGTGTCTCAACACTAGTGAGAGTATATCTGATATATTTTCACTTCTTTGGACATTATATTCACACACAGATATACACAAACATATGCACATATAACTAACACCATTAAGCATATACTATATGCCAGAAACCATCTTAAGAAGAAATATAACTTCTGTGAGGACAAGAAAGTTTATTTTGATCCCTGATGTTTCTCAGCCACCTAGAAGATTGTATGGTTCATGGTAGGTACTCAATAAATATTTGTAAAGCAAATGAATGCTTTACATGTAATAATTGAACTGAGACAAAGGAGGTTGAAATAATGGTCCAAGTTCACGCATCTAGTAAGGAGTAGAGCTGAAATTCAAACATAGGCAGTCTTTTTAGGGGTCTTTGCAAAACTAAAGACTGAAAAGAAGAAGAGAAACAAATATGTGAGTTGCCTGGAATTTAAATGGTGGATGGTTAGCAGACCTGGAGCTATTTAGTCTGAAAGAGGCAAAAATTCACATTAGAACTGTTTTGACCTAGTAAAACATTAGTTGTTTTGATAATACTGCCTAGTACCTGGGGTGAGAATAGGAAGAGAGATGAGGGGGAATCTAATGTGACAGATTTTCAGTGAGGCAGAATTTTAATTCAAAATCAGAGGGAAGTTTCTGGGAATTAGCAAGGTTTAACGACGCAGTAAAAAAGAGAGCAAACAAGTGACCCCACCTCTTCCCGCTCCCTCCATGGAAAGTATTCAAGGCTATATGACCATTAGGATTTTCCAGTTCTAAGAGTCCTTGTTTTAAATAGGAGCAGGAATTCAATAAGTAAGTCTTGAAGCATCTTTGCCATCATCTACCACTAAACCACAAATTGGATTAAATATTTGAGAATATTTGGATGTTTTTGCCTGGATTGAAACTTTCCTGCTATTTAAATCAAAATGAAAGACTGAGAAACTGTACACAGACTAGAAACCCAAGAGAACAATGTTTGCAAAGCAACCTCCTCCATAAAGTCTCCAAAATATCACATATTCAATAGCATCTAAAATGCTAATCTAGCTAATTTTTCAGTAAGTACATAATTTCAATAAGAAATATTTTTCATCAGTCATTTATTCATTAATATGTCTCTAAGGTATGGAAATTAGAAAAGGTTTTCCTACAAAGATCAAGGGGTAATATCCCATGATAGCAGGTCAATGCATACATATGAGTTTCTTATTTCTCAGTGGATCCTTCAGAAGAATGCATTCAGTACCAAGTTGTAAAGCAGGGGTTATGCATAAGGCTACTGAAAATGATTCATTATACTCTCCAGCATTAGCCTTGTGGAGCCTGCTGTATAATAAATAATAAGGACATTATATGGAAAAACCTGGAGCATTTTATGTAGTCAGAATCTACACTGGTGATTTGTTTTATATTTTCGGATGTTCTTTTGGTACCATTAGGGCCAGGACATCTGCACCCTAATGCAAATTAGGAAAAGGTCCCTGTTGGGCCTATCAACTATTCTTCTGACTGCCTTCCCCTCTCCCCTCTCCATGGTCACGACTTGGGACACAGAGCCTGAAGTAGGTCCTTATGCCTCCTCAGCCGGGCACATTTATGAGTCTACATATGTATTCATGGAAGCCTAGGTCCTTAGTCCGTCTGTGCTACTATAACAAAATACGACAGAATGGGCAATTTATAAACAACAGAAATTTCTTTCTCATAGTTGGGAAGTCCAAAATCAAGGTGCCAGCTGGTGAGGGGCTGGTTTGTCCCCTTCCAAGACGGTGCTTCGTTGCTGCATCCTCTGGAGAGGAGGAACACTGTGTCCTCCATGGCAGAGGTGGATAGGTTAAAATTGGGTGAAATTCCTCCCTCAAGCCCTGTTATAAAGGCACCTAATCACATTCATGAGAGCAGAGCCCAACTCAATCTCTCCCTGTAGGCTCTATCTCTTAATACTGTTGCGTTTAGGATTAAGTTTCAATATGAATTTCGGAAAAGACAAAACCATTCAAACCATAGCACCTACGTAGGTTTTTAACCATAGAAGGGTTCTGACTCTGAATAATATATTTGTAATAAAAGTTCAAAGAAAACTGGCTACTCCAGTTCATTAACTATCCTGTACTCGTTACCACCATCATCACCACCTAACAAATGGTAATATTCCAGAAGCAGTGAATTTCCAAATAATTATTTCTTACATTCCATTATCACATCTAGTACTTTTCACAATTGGTTAAAAATATAGAATAGGTGAGATGCAAAACCACTTTTGCTTGGTATTAAACCTACTGTTGCCTTTTGATCCCAAGAGCTGACTTGCTCTTGGGATCAAAAGTTGAGGTATTTCCCTGGATTTGCCACCGATTTATATTATTTTCTTAAATCTCATTTTCTGGTCTTTTATTGATCCTGGATACTACAGATTCTCCAGATATTATTTTGGCCCTACTTCCCAGACCTTAAACTTTCTTCATACTGTTATGAAGAAATTATTTAATTTCTTCAATTATTTAATATTTCAACTATTATTCATTAGGCAGATGCTTGGCACTGGACTAATTTTTAGAAATACAAAGATGATTAGGATAGCTTGCTTACCCTCAAAGAACACAGTTGTCCAGGAGCAGATTCCTGAAAATAAATATTTTAATAAGTATTAAAATATAGTCTGATAAGTACAAAAATAGAAATAATCAATCATTATTGATCATCGATGATGAATCATTTTCATCATGTGCCAAAAGAGATTAGGTCTTATGCCAAAGTAACAGAATTGAGACCAGAACCCAAGTCTCCTGACCCTACTCTAGCTCTGTAATAATCACTTTATGATAGCACAGTTGCTTCTATTTGATTAATTTATTGATTAAATGATTCCTTTATTTATTCAGAAAGCATACTTTATGAACGGAATGATATAGGTTATTGCAGCAAGAAAACTATGAAATTAACATATAGATTATAAATTCAGAATATGAAAATTAAATGAAGAAGCAAAGAGAAAGAACGAGAGAGAACAAGGAAAATGTGTATGGAAATAAAGACCATAATATGCCTTGACTTATATAAAATAAATGGCTCATATTAAATTGCACAAATTTCCTACACTTTTGCCTACATGTTCTGACATTCACAGCATAGTATTTACAAGGGTTTTCTAATTGGCAGATATTTTTATAGGTCATGTTGAACACCTAAATTTGCATGTACCTTACATTTCTTATTTTGACACTGTTAAGTATTTTCTTTTTATGTACCACAAAGACATAGGAACATTTTGTACATTTTATAACTTTAAATGTAGTTACATTTCAAAGTAATAAAAAGGATCATGATATTTCTTTATAGTTTAGCTCTTACAAAGCACACATTAGTTTGAGCTCCTATTTAGCTTATGGCCTTTACCATTTACCAGGTCAACCAAGCCAGAACTAGAAAGGTTATGCTAGATCAGCTCTCCCTGCACCTCTCCAGATCCCGTCAACTAAATTATGTGAAGCCCCATTTGAAACCATTCCCTCTTCTTCAAGTACCACAGTATTTATACAATTTTCACCTAGACTATGGCAATGGCCTCCTAACATGCCTTTCCACCACTGGCCTTGACCCCCTCCAATTTCTCTACTATATTGGTGTAAAGAGTGACTTTGTGCAAAACAAGTCTTCAGGGTTTAAATCCCCTTATTGGTTTCCATTTCCTACAAGAAACAGTTAAATCTTCTATATATGTTCTTCCTGACTTTACCTCTGTCTATTTTGCCAACTTAATCTCCCCTACTGTCCCTAAATTTTGATTTTCGGCCATACAAATCTACTTAAATTTCTTATAGTTGTTTTTCTATTTTTAGAACTCATGCATTTCATATCCTATTCCTTTTCATTACAATAACCTTCTTAACCTTGTTTTCCTGACAAACATCTTTTTTCCCCTGCTCTATCTTGGTTTATACCATTATTGCAGTATCCTTCAGATGAATACCTACCACTTATTTGTTGCCAAATATTTCTTCCCCGTTAGCCTGTGAAATATCGAAGCAAAAACTGTGACTTGTTAATCTTTGCATTCCCATATTTCAGTATAATATATGATACAGAGCACCCAAAAAATGGTGGCTAAATTCAACACACTAATATAAGAGTGCTTCTAGGGAAGACTGGAATTTTTAGAGTTTGGGCATTTGGAAAACCATATTAGAGAAAGGAAAGAACTAGATGTTCTGGATTGTCTGTTGACACCCTGACACAACTGCTACTCCTCCCATTCAAGTCTGGGAAATTTATTTCACAGAATTACCTTCCCTATGTGGTGGTAGGTTAAAATTTGCCAGTGGGAGAACCTCACAAATTATTTGGAAGGCAGAAGTGAAGCAGAAGCCACTATTCTTAGGAGGCTGTGGGAATCAAACATGATGACTGGACTTACTGTGGTGTTTCCCCAGTCCTCTTATGAGCTCCCACTTTGTGGTTTCATGTGCATAACTTTACAAACATCCTGCTAGCTTTTTCACTCATGCCAGTGCCAGTGATTAAGAATGAAATGATTAATGACGGTTTCTCTGATCCTCCAGCAGCAGCCTTCCAGATAAATCTCCACTTGCTACACACGAATTTGTATAAAACTTAATTCTCACATTAAACCACTTATTTCTGTAATCTGTACAGTGGCTCCATTTTTCTCACCAAACCCAGACTGATACAGCTTTTGGCAGTAAAGTGGATCCAGGGGAATCAAATCTTAAGGCTAGGAATCTTAAATTGGCTTCATAATATGATTAGATTTAAAAGGATTAATAACCTCATCACCAGTGGTAAATAGGATACTTATAGACCATGATATACAGTTTTAAAATAGTTTCTTACATTATCACCTAGTGTTACCTGGAGCAGGATGCCAATAGCTTTAGTGGCTGTCTTAGTTCAGGCTACTGTATCAAAATGTCATAAACTGTGTAGCTTATAAACAACAACCTTCTATTTCTCATGGCTCTGGAGGTTGGGAAGTCCAAGATCAAAGCTCCAGTAGATTTGATGTCTGGTGAGGGCCACTTCCTCATAGACAGTGCATTCCTGCTATGTCCTCACATGATAGAAGGAGCAAGGGAGCTTTTTGGAGCCACTTTTATAAAGGCACTAGTCCTATTCACGAGGGCTCCATCCTCATGACCTAATCACTTCCCAAAATCCTTACCTTCTATTAATAATAATGTCACCTTGGGATTAGGATTTCAACATATGAATTTTGGAGGAACACAGACATTCAGACCACAGAAGTGATCTAATATTACTAAAATTTTTTAACTAAAAAATCATTATAATGAAAGTATAGAATATAAGGACAGAGGAGAGGAAGATGGTTGGCTATTTTAACGGTACTGGAAACATTGGAAAAAGCAAATGATGAAATCAGGACTTTGTATTCCCATCTCAAGGTTTTAGTAATAAAAGTGAAATACCTATGACTGTCCTGAAAAAATACCTCATTTCTTTTAGTTGTAGGTTTGAAATATTACCAAACCCAATGTCTGATACTACAAGGGATTAAAGTAAAATGAAATCAAAATTATAGCTTCTCAGGGTCTCTTATAGCAGTATATCTATGACATTGATTGGGAAAGAATGAGACACTAAGATTGGCATAGAGATATTTAGATAGATTGCAATGAACTCCCAAATGCCACTCAGTAGGGACCTCCCCTGTCTGAGTAGATTCACCCTCATTACTAAAGAAACTTTAGACTTGTAGGAGAATGCTGACTCTCATCAACTCCCACTCCATCACCTCTCTTACTTCTAGACCTTTAACTGGATTCAAACCTTGAAAAAATACAAAGTGTGATTCTGGAGGATACAATACTCACATGAAAAGAATTGTAATACTTTGACAATTTATATCAGCAGAAACGGGGGGGGCGTGGATATCTTTGGAAATGGATTCTAAGAATGTTAGAACAGGGAGGAAGAAATACACTGATTCAGCTGGGTTTATTTACATGAGTGCAATAATCAGTGATTTCGGATTCGATGTGTTACCTTGAACAGTTGTGAATAAACTCTGACAGCTTTGTATTATTCAGGGTTCTCCATAGAGACCAATAGAGAGATAGGGAGATAGAGAGAGAGAAAGATAGGGGGATAGAGAGATAGAGAGATGGGAGGGGATTTGATAGGGAAATTGGCCCATGCAGTTATGGCACCTGAGGAATCCCAAGATAGGCTGCACGCAAGCTGGAGACCCAGGAATGCTGGTAGCATAGTTCAGACCAAGTCCGAAGGCCTTAGAACCAGGGAAGCTGATGATGTAGCTCAGTCTGAGACCAAAAGCCTGAGAAGCTGGGGTTCTTATGTCTGAGGGAAAGAGAAGGGTGCCCCAGCTCCAAAAGACAAAAAGAAAGTGAATTCACGTTTCTTCTGCCTTTTTTTTCTGTCTAGGCCCCCATCCAATTATGTGTTGCCTGCCCACATTGAGGGTGGCTCTTACCCACTCAGTCCACCAACGCACATGCCAATCTTCTCCAGAAACACCCTCTCAGACATATCCACAAATAATATTTGGCCAACTGTCTCAGTATCTCTTAATCCAATCAAGATGACACCTAGAATTGACCTTCACAAGCTTATTGGCTGGCTGACTGTTAAGTCCCTACAACAGCCAAAGGGAATGGAAAAAGGCAATGTCCAAAGGCACAGGGAGATAGGGATGCTGGAATGGATCTATTGTGTTCACTGCTCATCTGCTCCTTCTCCAAGTCTTTCAGAAGTACGTTGAGCAGGATAAAATAAGCAAACTTAAAGACTCACTAATGGCTATTTTTTGCATGCCAGGAATAACAGTGGGAGAGGTTATCAATGGAATAGACTCCCAGAAGGCAATGAGAATGGTGTGATTCTAAAGAGTCAGGGGCCAAGTAATGTACCTAATTTTTGCTGGTACTTAATTCCCAGGGTCAGAGTGGGTATTGTTATCATAAAGGGAAATAAGCATTGATATTACGGCAGTAGTCAGAGAGTGTGGGATCTTTGTGGCTGAATAATTATATCCTTAGGACTAATACATGTGAACAGTTTACTAATCAAGTCTATTTGATTTACGTAAGCAAAAGTCTTTAGGACTGGTAAATAGAAACCTGAATTGAATCTGGTCTTTATTCACTTCCCAGACTTGAGTGATTTACAGACTCAGAGCACCTTAAATGAAAAGGCAGCTTGAACCCCTTGAGGAAGGATACTGCTACATTGTCAAAAATGTATATTATAAAATATACATTTAGCCTTTTCCAAACAAACCTGGAGCCATTTACCAGGGTGTTTGTGCTTTAAGGAGGGAAAAAAACCCAAACATTTTAGGGATTACTAGACACTGGCTCTGAGCTAACACAAATTCTTAGAGACACAGAACAGCACAGTGATCCACCATCCCAAAAGGGAGCTTCTGAGAGCCAGATGATTAATGCAGTTTCTGCTCAACCTGTCTACAGTGGGTCCCTTGAGCCACCCTGTAGTCTTACTCCTAGTGCTAAAGTAAAAAAGTTGGAATAGAAATACTCAACAACATGGACTAACACTTGCCAAGGTTAATCTGGCGATATCAACATTGAGTGCCCAACCTGCCAACAGTGGAGACGAACCATGAGCTCCTGCTATGAGAGCATTACACTGAGTGACCAGATAGCTATCTGATGGCAGCCTGAGCACATTAGAAAACTTCGTTTAAGGAAGGGGAAGAAATTTGTTTAAACTGAAATAGACACTTATGCTCGATTTGAATTTGCCTTACCTGCCCAAAAGGTTTCTTCTAGCTTAGAGAGTTTAGTTTCCAATGGAATAATGCTTCCACAGGGAGCATCATTACATGTATGTTTACTTCTACACAGAATAAAACAATGGTTACATGAAAATGGAAGCTGATAATACCACTTTGTCACCTTGAGCTCCTCATTTCATGAAATTAACAGGCAAAAAGTGAGATGACTCTAACGACTGGATTACTAAAACACATATTGGCAGAAAGGAATATTCCCAATGTGTTCAACAGACTTCTAAGATGGCCCCAATAATCCCCTGCTTTTGCTATTTATGCTCTTGTGTCATCCACTCCTTTTGAGTGTGAGCTGAGCCTACTGACTTGCTTCTAATCAACAGAATATATCAATGGATTCAGTCTCTCACAGGGTGGGATGTTACTTCATGATTAGGTTACAAAATATTGTGACTTCTGTTTGTTAGACTCTCTATGTGGTCTTCTCAGCTTGTATGCTTTGGGGAATCCAGCTGCCTTATTGGAGAGACCCACTTGGCAAGGAACTGAGGGAAGACTTTGGCCAACGGCCAGTCAGGAATTGAGTCCCTCAGTCCAATATCCCGTGAGGAACTACATCCTGACAACAACCACATGAATTTGGAAGTGCGTCCTTTCCCAGTTGAGCCTTAAAATAACTCTATTCCAGTTATTTTTTTCTTTTGTAAGAAAGTTAACATTTTTCTGACAGCCTATGAGAGACCCTGAAGCAAAGCACCCAGCTAATTTCCAATCTACAAGAAAGTACAAGATAAGAATATGCGTTGTTTTAAACGGCGGAGTTTTATGGTAATTTGTTATGCAGCAATAGATAGCCAATAAATTCAGAATTCGGGAGATTCCCTAGGGATCTTCTTAATATTCCTATGACAATATTGAATGTAAAACTACAACATAAGCAGGACTGCTAATGGCTCAGACAGCCTCTGGAATAAAGGTTTGGGTCGTCCGCCACGCAAAGAACCACAAACAATTGAGGACAAAGGGGATATGGCATGGGAAGTAGAAAATATAATACTAGTTTATGGTCACGTTGTCAGGTAGGGATAAGGGGTATGCAGGTGGCAGGGCAGGCGAAAGGGGGATGTGGTCAAGGGCCAAGGGTTGGGACCAGTAAAAACAGAAAAAAGAAACCACAACAGCAAGAATTTGAGGTTAGGGACTTTTCCTGACCAGGAGCATGCGCAGAAACTAGGAGCTTATGACCAAAAGTAATGTTTCCCTCATTAACATAGTAAAACTCACACCCTCTGGCACTGTGACAGTTCTGGGAGCAGCCACGCAAGGACAGAAAATGAGAGGGTACATGATTCCAGGAATCTACACCCTCCAGCCTAAACAGACGTGAATACCCCCAGCTTAACACATTATTGGGGATGAGCATAAAGGAGAGACCCTAACCCCGGGATGACACTGTTCCTTATTGGAGCAGTCCGCTCTCTACTGACCTGGAGAGTGTACTGTACTTTCTATACTCTGTCTTTAAACTCAGGGTCGTCTCCACTTACCAGGACAGACTTGTTCCTCTCTCTGAAACTTACTTTTGCTTTGCAATAAAAACTGCTTGTGTGGAAATTCTTCATGTCTGTCATCACCCCGTTCCATCAGCCCCGCTTGCAGTTCTTCCAAGTAAGGAGCCAAAGAACCAGGACAACTCTCCCTAACCACAGCTGACGATGTGACCGCATGCAGAAATAAGGAAAAAGCTAGTGATGTGTATTTTCTTGCTTTCACTCACATATATGTGTGTGTGTGCATTTCATTCGTGTGTGTGTATATAGACATGTGTGTTTATGTATACATATGAATATACGTATATGGATAGTTATAGGATGTTAGAAGCATGATAGGATTATTATCTTGATTTTAAAGTTAAAAAGGATTGTACGCATGTCAAGTTGACAAAGCAATGCACTGTGCTGGATTGTGCTATCTCGACTTGGTTAAGCTTGGTACTATGTGTTCCAGGATCCTCTTTCCTTTATAGTCTCATAACCCGAGACTAACCAAATTCCTGACTAAAAGGGCTTAATGTTAAGACAAGGTATAAATGAAATAGATGATACTTTTCCAGGGAGATTACGAGGGATCTGACTCAATGGCTCTGCTGAAATAGCTACTAACTGCTTCTCTGATCCTCCAGACTCAGCCTAACACAGCACCATCCCCTCAGCTACTCCCACACCAATGTCACCCTTAATTCCTGTATTAAATCTCTTATTTCTACAATATTTGTTGTGACTCTGTCGTTTTCACCCATCCAAACTGACAAACTCAGTAAATTCTGCGCTGTAGTCGTATTGGTGGGTTTTTTCTTTAGAGTTCGTACATCGAATTTTTCGAATTACTGCTTTAACACAAGTTTGAAACTAGTGAAGAAATACAAAGATGTACAAAGAAAATTTCATCGTCTGCTTCACAACCCTCTCCATTCCACCTTCCTGAGATAACTCATATCCGCAGTGCAGTGTGTATCTTTCTACACATTTCGCCTTGCTTATTCAAACTTATTCAAGATCTCCATGCATACATAGGGATTTTTTTTAATTCCCTTTGCATGGTTGCTTATTTTACCATAATAAAATCGTACTGCGAAAGGAGTCTACAACTTTGGCAAAATCTTTATTTAGATAAAAGTACATATGGTTTTTCACTATTTTATAAAACTGAAATCATATTAAATATACCTTTTTGTATTCTGCTTTTCTCATTGATGAATATTAATACTTTGTGGCAAATCCTCCAAGTCAACTGGCAGAGTTCTAGTTCATTTGTCCATTTAAGTGAGCATAAAATATCTCGCAGTCTTGATACTTTATAATTTATTTAGACATTGCCTTAGCACAAAAGAGTCACTTTAATGATTATATACCATTAAAAGAATGCTAATCAAAATAAGAATACCCTAATTTGCTTTTAGTTGGATGGGAAAGATATGCAAAAGTGAATTGTGAATTGTCCAAAGCTAAGGGTTTATGGATTTTTTCTTTTATTTTAATGATTGCTAACACGCTGTTTTCCAAAAAGGTTGCAACAGTTCATATGTCTACTAGAATACATAAAGAGTACCCAAGTTTGTTCATATTGATTTTTAAGGTTTGTTACTTTTGTTTGCATTTCCTCAACAATTAACTTAATAATTTTCATGAGCTTATTGGTCATGTGGTTTGCTTTTTGTGAACTGACCACATTCCTGTTGGTTTGCTTATCCTATCTATCTTGTCTTTATCTTGTCTATCTCTAAGAGGTCTTTGTATTACTTAGAAATATTTATCTCATCTATCTTTAAAACTTCTTTGCATTGTATAGAAATGCACCCTTTATTTGTCATCTAGACTGCAAATACATAGTTCTACACTCTATTTCTTTTAATTGATTTTGTGTATGGTAACTTCTTGCCATACAAAAGTTTTATGTTTCCATATGCTCAAACATTTATTTTTAAGTCATATGGCTCACAGTTTAAACTCTATCATGGAAAGAGCTTGGAAGTCATCATGCCCATTCTTACAACATGAAAAATGAATACAAACTGAAAATCAACAATTTTCTTGTATCTATCAGAGAACTGGGGTTGCAGACAAACCACAACCCGCAAATATGGAGAGACAGGTGACTCAAGGATGAAATAGCAACTAATATCCACTTACCTGGAGCAGAAGCTGGTAGAGCAATTAACTGATAAAAACACTTGAATGTAATTATGATGAATTGCTGGAGGCTAAGTAAGAACAAGTGGGCAGTAAAAAACTGCTGGGGCAGCCACACTTTGGGGGGGCTTTTCCTCTTAGAATCACATCAGCTTCTCTTACTGACGATCTTAGGAAGACTTTTTTCAGTGACTCTAGCAAGAGTGGGAAGAGTGACCACTGTGAAATAAGCCCAGAGCCTTCTTCATAGCAAACGCCTATTCTCCAGAGGAAAGGATTTTGCCAAAGTTCAGCTGAAAAAAGGGAATTTGACCCACTCCAGCCATGTCCAGCCTTTCTGCCTCATCTAATGGGAGGAAATATATAACAAATAGGCATCACAGATTCAGAAAATAGAGGACAGGGAAAAAAAAGCTCACCTCAGTAGAAATGCCTGTGAAACTCACACTCCTGAGACATAGGTCAACTAAAGAACTGAGATTTAATTGGAAAATTATAGAATACTTGCCTTTTTCCATACCTTACCACGGCACCAAGTTTCCAGTATATTAAAGTGCATTGCCGCTGAAAAAGCTACAACACACAGACTCTCTGAGGAGGAGTACTTAGAAAATTCTGAAGTCAAAATGGGAGACAAAAAACAAAAAAACCCCCTAGAAGAATTTGAAGCCTCTGGAACCTATAACTAAAACAAACATTAAATATAGCCCAACTGCTAGCTATAGCAACATAAATCCTTTCACTAACGACCTATTTACCTCAATTCCTATTACCCTATACAATATGTCCATCTTTCAACAAAAAATTAAAAGCCATGCCAAAAGACAAAAAAAAACACAGTCTGAAGAGACAAAGTAAGCATCACACCCAGACTCAGATATTACACAGATGCTGGAATTATTAGACAGAGATTTTAAATTAATTATGATCAATATTTAAGGACACTAATGGAATAAGAAGAAAACATTCAAGAACAGATGGTTAATATAAGCAGACATATGGAAACTCTAAGAAGGAAGTAAAAGGAAATGCTAGAAATCAAAATCACTGGAACAGAAATGAAGAATGACTTCAATGGGATTATCAAAGGACTAGATACTTATTCTGAGGAAAGAATTCATGAATATGATCTTCCCAAGCTGAAATCCAAAATTAATGAGAAAATAAAAAAGTCATACCCAAGAACTGTAGAACAAAATCAAAAAATGTAACATGCACATACTTGGAATACCAGAAGGATTATCTGAAGCAATAACGGCTGCGATCCTTCCAAAATAAATTAAATATTTGAAGCAATAATGGCTGAAACCCTTTCAAACACCAAACTGCAGATTCAGAAAGCTCAGAGGATACAAAGCAGGATAAATACCAAAACCAAAAACAAACAAAAAAAGAAACCTCTTACACACAAAACAAAAACACCTGGACATATCATATTCAAACTTCAGAAAACCAAAAAGCCCGGAAGCATAGCAGAATATCTTTCTTATCTACAGAAAAACAAAGGTAATAATTACAGTGGACTTATAAGAAACCATATAAGCAAGAAGAGAACAGAGTGAAATATTTAAAATGTTGAAAGAAAAGAAAACCCCACTAAACTGGAATTCTATATCCAGAGAAATTATTATCAAATCTTAAGGGCAAATAAAGATTTTTATAAACAAACAAAAACTTAGAGAATTCATCACCACCTTCCCTGTAAGAAATACAAAAGAAATTGCTCAGGAAGGAGGAAAAGGTTATAGATTAGAACTTGTATCTGCATTTAAAAAACAAAACAAAACAAAAAAGAAGAAAAGCATCAGAGATGAATAAATGGAAGTAAATATCTCTTTATTTCTTCTTAATTAATCTAAAAGATATTTGTTTGTTTAAAGCAATATTAGTAACAATGGATAAGTAAAATGAATGACAACAAAGTGACAAGGGATGGGAGTTACCTGAACTACACCTGAAGCAGTACAATGCTATTTGAAAGTGGTCGTAGATTAGTTAAAAATGCATATTGTTTAATTGAGTCCCATTTATTTTATTTTATTTTGTTGTTACTATATTTGCCTTTGGGTCTTAGTCATAAATTCTTTGCCTAGACTGATACCTGAAAAAGTTTTTTCTACATTTTCTTCTAGAAATTTTATGGTTTCATGCCTTACATTTAAGTACTTAATCCATCTTGAAATAATTTTTGTATATGGCAAGAGATAGGGGTTCTGTCTCATTCTTCTGCATGTGGCTATCCAATTTTACAGCACCATTTACTAAATAGGGCTTCCTTTCCCCAGTATATGTTGTTGTCTGCTTTGTCAAACATCAGTTGTTTGCAGGTAGATGATTTTATTTCTGGATTCTCTATTCTGAACTATTTGAATTATAAGTGTTTCTCGAAGTTCCTCACTCTTTCACTACAATGGCAAAAATCTTCAATGTCTCATTACCTGGTTATTCTACCTGCAGAGCTAACTCATTAGCATCCCATTTTGCACTCATTTGAAGTATTATGAGGAAACAACAATAATGGTCCCAAGATAATGGGATTTCCTCTAAAAACTGTGAGGCAGGAATTCTAGAGTTATTAGCTAAGAAGATAGTAAACTTTCAGTTATATCACCTAACATCTCTGTTTACAATGTCACAGTCCAGTTTCCTGGTCCATCAACTAATGTGGAGGTAAAAAAAATGATAATAGTAATAAATATTTGAGGACCTATCACCACTGTCAATCTTGCATCCATAAAAGCACATATGACTAGAGAGATTAATTCATGCATGTCACATAAGGTTAAAAAAATTGAGAAATATTAACAAGGCTATCTTTCCTACTCTTAGTTTATTATTAATACAGCTGCTGAGAAAATATATAGCTATTTTTTACATTCATATTCATTTGATGGATATTTATAGTATATATATGTATAGTGTTCATGTGTATAAATGTACTATATATTAATCCTATATAAAGATTTAATTTCATAATAGTTAAAATAGATGTGCGTATAACTTAATGACTACAAATGTGAGAGCAGAGCATGAGTGGACCCAAAGGTGGGGCAGGAGTAGATCCCCACATAGATCAGTGAGAACTGTTTTATACTAAAGTAAACCATGGCCAGTTTGCAACCTGGGCTGCTGACTCCAGTGATAGGTAGGCCACTAGTTACCACAGGAAGCAATTAAGAAAATGCAACTCATCTCCATTATATGGAAAAATCAGGTTGAATATAATAACAAAACAGCAATGATAAGTGCTGCTCATATTGTTGAGCATTTACAGAGTACGGCTTGAGTCAGGTAGCTTGTCACAACTTTGCCTGCACTTTTGATGGTTGATCTGTAGTCCCCAGCAACGTTCAGGAAACATGGCACAATGCTTTCTTGGGATAGGAAGGAGCACTGCCTCCTTTATCCTTATGCGTTCTCTCTTCCGTTAGTTAGTATTCACTTCCAAATCCCAGCATCTGCCTTCTTGGATTGATTCAGCCTGCTGACGCTTAGCTCCAGTTAGAACTCTTTGTGGGCAATAGGTGCTGTCCCCAGCCTTGTTTATCCCCAGAACAAGAGCAGGAGCACTTGCAGCTTTTGCTTCAACACCCTGGGAGTCCTAGCCTACCACCACACTCTCCTCATCCTTGAAGAGGGCTCCCTATGTAGAAATAACAATAAAACTGGAGAAAGGAGCCCTTGGAGACTTGTTGGCAGGCAGAATTAAAGTCAGCCATACTGTGTGATTGATTGCAAAGGTTATACTCTAGTCATGGAGAATGAATAAGGGCCAGATTATTGGGTTTTCAAAGTCTCTTGTGGATGAGAATTGTAGTCAATAATATCAAACACTTCTGGGAATTAGAAAACTCTTTGCTATCATTAAAACCAGGAAGATCCTGAACAGGAAGGACTCCCTGGACTAGATACCAGGGACATAGGGTGCCAGAAAGTTAAAGCTCAGGATCCTGACAAATAGAGAAAGGAACTTTCTGAAATGCATGTAAATCACACACTAAAGGAACCTCAGAATGACTGATTTATTTTGAATATTGAAGACCTTTATTTCCATTGGCAATAGTCTTAGGCAGTAATCACAGGCACTTTTTTTGTAGGTCACCACTCAACAATAGCATAATTATGCAAGTCAGTATATCCTACCTAATGAAAACACAAATGAACTGGCTTATAGCTCACTGTGACTTTCGCAGTCAGCTCTACACTTGATGTATTTTGTGGCTAACAGCTAACTGTTTATCTTTTCCTGGCTTTGCAACCATACATACGAGGTGCAATAAGCATAGAAATGGTCACTTAAATTACAAAACCTAAATGTTGTTGACACTTTTTCCAAGTATAAATTGTAAATTTTAAAAGTTGCTCTTTATAAAATAAATCCATTGCTGCAAAGAGGTCAATTATGAAATGATTACATAAAGAGAATAAAAGCTTAATTTATATAGGACTCAGATTTGCATAATCCTCTTAAATATATAAACAATAAGAAAAGTAAGAAAAAAAACACAAAAAACAATAAAAATGGCTACAGAAAATATTCAACAGAAAACTTTCCCTCAAACCTAAATGTTTCTCTAGAGACTAAGTAAAAATAAAATAAAATGAAAGAGATATAATCCATTGCAAACATTGAATATCGCACTAAAACATGAGATTGTCATAAGGAACTACGTGAATTCACAGAGTACTTTCTCTGAAATCGTTACTATGTATGTGAAATGCTATCTTTTTGAACTTTACAAGTAGTTTATTGCTTAAATCAACAATCTTAGGAAAATTCTCTGAGTTTATTTGAATATATACATGCTACGCATAAACTAAAAAGTAGTATGCAGAAACAAAAATGCGATCGTTTTCTCTTCCAAATAAAACGTTATGTCTTTAGAACAAATTAAAATAATGAAGTCAGTTTTTTCTTTATTATGAAGTGGAATGCATACACAAATACACACAGAGATACACATACACATGGTTCTCCCTAACATGTTCCTTTCCCTCACTTTAAACATCCAGCCCTTCACACAGTTCTCAGTTCTGACTTCAAAATGCATCCCAAGACCAGCCACTTCTCACAACCTTGACAGCTGCGTTCTGGCCCCACCCACAATCATTTCCCATCCAGACTCCTGACAGCGCCCCCTACTTGTTCTGCCTGTTTCCATTCTGTAGCTCTCATTCCATATGGAAACAGAGTGATTTTTATAAAATAACCTTCAGATCGTTCTACTTTTCTGTCCAGAGCCCTGCAATGACTTCCTAGAACAATCATAATAAAACCTGAACTCCTTTCCATAGGCTCAGGGTCTATAGATAAAACTTTATTCGAACACAGTCACACTCATATATTTACATGTTGCTGATGGCTGCCTTCACGCTACAATGGGACAGGTGAGTAGTTGTGACAAAGACTGTGGCCTACAAAGCCTAAAATATTATCTGGCATTTGCAGAAAAGGTTTACTGCCCCCTAGGCTGGTGGGATATTGTTGGGGGAGGAAATAGAGCCTTAGCGGCGGAACTTAGGGAACCATGAAATTCAAGATGGAATGTTAGTCCTAAAGCTGATGTGAAGTCTTCCAGGTGGGCGCACCTTAAGGCTCCTACCCCATATGGCAGCAGAGTGATTTTTATAAAATAACCTTCAGATTATTCTACTTTTCTTTCCAGAATCCTGCAATGACTTCCTAGAACATTCATAATAAAAATGAACTCCTTTCCACAGGCTACATGACCCTACGTAATCTGACCCCTGCCTACTTCTCCAACCTCATGTCCCACTATTCTCTCTGCTGTGTTCACTCCACTCAAGAAGCTTTTTTCTCAGTCACACTAAGCATATTTCCGTCTCACGGTCTTTGTACTTATTACCCCCTCAGAATAAGGTCCTTTATTTTCTATATAAGAGCTTTCTTGAGACATAATTCACCCATAAAAAGTGTTCAATTCAATGTTTTATAGTATATTCACAGGGTTGTATAACCATTGCCACTATCAATTTTAGAATGTTTTATCCCCTGAAAAGAAATTTCATATCCATTAGCTATCACTTTCCATTTCTCCTTGTCCCCCCAAGCCCTGTACAACCATAAATCTACTTTTTGTTTCCATAGGTTTTCCTGTTCTGGATATTTTATACAAATGGAATCACATAATATGTAGTCTCTGTGACTGGCTTCTTTTACTTAGCATAATTTATTCAGGGTATAAACAGGTTATAACATATATATTTCATTTCTTTTTCTTGCTGAATAATATTCCATTGTACAGATATGTCACATTTTATTTATACATTTATTAGTTGATGGATATTTAGGTTGTTTTCACTTTTGAGTTATTATGAATAATGCTGCTGTGAATATACATATGCAAGTTTCTGTGCAGACATATGTTTTATTTTTCTTGAGTATGTACCTACGAGTATAATCACTGCTTAATATGGTAACTCTATGTTTAACATTTTGAAAAACCACCAAACTGTTTTACAAAGTGGGTGTGCCATTTTATACTCCCACCAGAATAAAATTAAAAAGACTGACAATGCTAAATGTTGGCAAGGATTTGGAAAAATTGGAACTCTCCTGCAGTGCTAGTAAGAATGTAAAATTGTACGACCATTTTGAAAATCAATCTAGTTTTCTCATAAAGTCAAACATATGCCTACCTCTATGACCCAGAAATTCTACTTCTAGTTATTGGTCTAAGAGAAATAAAGACAGGTGTACACACACACACACATACACATACATATGAACAAATGACTTGTACAACAATGTTCACAGCAGCTTAATTCATGATAATCCAAAACCAGAAACAATGTCTAAGGTCAACAACAAGAAAATGGATTTAAAAATATCCGTATATTAACTATCCGTTAATATCAAGAAAAAATGTATCATGTTATGCATTACATGATGAATGATCAAGGATAAACCTTAAAAAAATAGCAAAAGCTGTAAGATACAAAAGTACACATTTTATGAAGTATGTATTGTATGGAGTTCTATAACAGTCAAAACCAATCCACGCTGGTTTGCTATCCAGCATTGGTATCCTATCCAGTCCAACCAATCACAACAGCCAAAAAGATCACAAGAATGATTGCTTCTGGGAGGAAGGTTTTGACTAGGAAGAGACATGAGGAAACTTTCTGGGGTAATAAAAATTTTCTTTATCCTGAGAAGATATGGGTTATGTGTGTGTACAATTGCTGAAACTCATCAAACTGTACATTTAAGATCTGTGCCCTTCCAAACAAATTATACATCAATGAAAAAATTAAAAATAAACATATATATGTGTCTAATTCAAAGATTGAGAGCAAGAGAGAACACCAGCATGTGTCAATCACTGTGGGCCTGGTGTATACAGTGCTCCGCATCCTAATGGAGCTAACATTCTACTGGGGGGTTATAGAAAGTTATTAAATATCTACTACTTAAACCTTGGTGGAGAATACGAATGAAAGACATAATTTTGCTCCTCTAGGAACTGACAACCGTCTTGTTTCATCTATCTCTGTGTAACATCAGTAAAAATGAGCATAGATATGACTAAAAGCAATCCAAAACAGGAGATAAAGAAAATGCATGGTTCTTTTGAATATTCACTTGTCAATCTATAAATAATCAAGAGTTTCCCAAGTCTGAGGATTCTTGTAAATGACATTCTCTGAATCTGACCAAAGCAATTGAAAAAATATAATCAAAATAAAAGAAAAAAGTAAATGTATGAACTTAGAATATCATAAATTAGTGGTGAATAAGCAGGCTGTGTTTACTCGTAGCAAATTATACCAGTGCATTTTTATATCAGTGCATTAGAATGCAAAACATTAGTCCCATAAAATATATTTTATTTCAAAAATATACTCCAGCAATATTCACTAAGAACACAGCTATGTAGAAATTTTTAAAATGTCTCAAAAACTAAAAATCAAAGATAATGATAAAAGAGAACTCACTTTTGGAAGATGTATTGTGAATCAGGTGCTACAAGGATAGTATTAGGTCTGATAATTTGAAACACTTATTAAGGAAATGCAAGAGGGGTAAACAGCATGTTAATTAGATTTGTTATAAATACTAAAGTAGGAAGTGCTGTAAACATGCGTAAAGACAAGCAATTACAACTGGTTGAGGGGGAGTAAGGAACTTAGAGAAAAAATAATGAAGGAGCCGTTATTCTGGTATTTGCTTATTCCTTTTCAATGTAGAATGATGCATGTGGAAGATTTAAGAGTAACCATAAATAATTTGTGACAGAGACCTAGGAATAATATTGCTATAAACTTGTAAACAATGTTTGGCCTTCCTCCAAGAGATTCCTTTAATGGATTCTTCCTAGTCTAGTGTTTCCTGCATAAAGAATGGAGAGAAGCACTTTGATTTATCTTCTGAAATTGGCCGTAGATGGAATCATTGCTCTTCACTAGGTGCTCAGTATATGGTCTCATTTCTTAGGGAGAAATAGGAATAAATAAGTGAAGGACAGCAACTGCTATTGCATTTTGAAAGAAATTGGTGAAGACTTGTACAAATCATCCTGAGCTACCCATGCAAGATTCTGCCTGTCATCTGGTCTGAGGGACTAACCCAAATGCAACAAAGTGTTGATAAGGTAGAATTTTTTTAAAATTATTGAAGTTTCATCTATGTCTAGGAGTGCTTGACAGAGCACAAATGAATAATATAATAAGATAAATTTATAAGGATGTATTGATATTAAAGATTTACATGAATCCAAAGAAACCATAGAATCCCATGATTTGCCAGGTAGAAAGGAACTAAGAGCCAATCCAACCCAATTCCTTGAGTTTTCTAAGGAAATAGTGCCCTACAAAGTAAAGGAACGTATATAAAGGCAGAACCACAACTGGGAGATAAATCACTTCCAGCCCAGAGCTCCTCCCCAATATCCTCTATTGCCCTCAAATCATGACCATTCCCTGGGATGGGACTGAGTAGACATGCTGTCTAAGCTACACTATCTACCACTTCTGCCTAATTCACAGCTAGTCTTGGTATTCAACTGTGAACATGAAAAACGTGTTGATCTCTAGAAGGTTAGATGAAAATAAAACTAGTAGCACAAAAAGAAGATTAATTTTATCTTAAAGAAAATAAGGGAAAAGTCAGTTTAATGACTAATAAAGAAAAGTAGAATGAAAGTTACTAGAGAGAGGCTAGGAAGGGCAACAGGAGGTGGGGACAAATTGGGGATGGTTAAAGGGTGCAAAAATATAGTTAGATAGAATGAACAATATTTTATAGCACAACAAAGTGACTGTAATCAACAATAAGTTAGGGTATACTTTAAAATAACTAAAAAAGTGGAATTGGAATGTTCCTAACACAAAGAAATGCTAAATGCCTGAGAATACTCCAATTATCCTGATTTCATTAATTCACATTATATGCCTGTATCACATGTACCCTATAATA
>CAUYSK010013964.1:0-11319 GCA_963575035.1 Avahi laniger | reverse complement strand
TTACACTCTAGGGCATAAAAATAGCTCCAGTAAACAAAATTTGTATTTAAAATGTATTAGTTTGAAATATGGTTTTATCTATAAAATATATATTTTTAAAGTTTTCCTGTGATTATTGTATAATATTATACTCTTAAATATTCCTTGCATTAACAAAAACAAATTCAAGAGAATCTTTAGGTAACCTTTAAACATAATTAGAACTGAAGGTTATATATAAGTATAATTATAAAAGAAAATCCCTTATGTTGACACAAAGGATTAATACCCAGCTCAAAATTGAAAGTCTAAACAATTGATAAGTGGTATTAGTGCCATCTGGCTATCTTCTGGGGATAGATGAACATTACAGCCTATGTTTATCATGTTTGATTCCATTCTTTAGATTAATTTATACACTGCCATGATTCCCAACAAATGTCATAGTAGAGATTTAACGTCTAAAGCATTCGACCCCATGTACAGTTTGAAATTGTATTAAAGTACCTAGCAAACCTTTGTAATTTTGTAATTCACTTAGATGCTCAAATAAGTACAACATGTGGCTTTTCCCTGCCAACTAATCCATTCTGTCCAACCGAGCTTTCAGAAGGAATTTTAAAAGGTTCCAAGGTTTCCAGACAGACGCATATGTCAATACAGTTATATAATGCAGCTAAGTTATCCTCACAAAATTTTGCTCAATCTCTTAATCACTATAAAAGAGAGCAGAAAAAATTGGCTTCCATTGTCATTTTTTAAAAAGGGGTTTTTTTCCTAAACAATGGTAAGCAAATTGTTTTCTAAATATAATTAGAGTATAATGGTAAGCAAATTGTATTCTAAGAAAAAAAAACGCTGAACAAATATTATTGTAGATACCATTTCAGAAAAGATTTATACTTAGTATAATACATCATTATTTATATTATTTCCATGAAGAATGCTGAAAGTAAATCATAGATAATCTGATTTTGTACTGAACACATTCAGCAAGTTGCTAAGTCATAACCTCATTAAAGTGGATATATGTCAATTATACATCTGTTTCACCTGATGTCCATCAGATAGATAATCCTGAAGTTTCTCACAGCAGATTGTGAGGAGCCTAGACAGCAATCTAAGGCACCATGCCTGACTCTGATTTCTATTCATATATGCCAGACTATACTATATTCTATGAGTTCATATCTATTAATTCATTTACTTTTAAGCAATTCTATGAGGTATTTGCTATTATTATTCCCATTTTTACAAAAGAGAACATGAAGTGAATTGCCAAGAAGAAAAAACCGTAACCAGTTCACAAGTTAGTAGGAAAAGCCTAAACACAACGTAACTATTTACACAACAGTCCCCCATCCCCTTAAATTGTTGTTCCTGAATCAGAATTTTCTGGTTGCTTTTAAAAACTGGGGATTCTCAGCTCTTTCCTCACCTCAGGAAGTCCATCAGACTCTACCTGAGTTTCTCGTCTCTTTGCCATGACCGGGACACCTGTCGAGCTGGGAAATCCCAGGGATCCGTTTGTCGACCTTTTCTCAGGGCTCCCTGTGCTTCGTTAACTAATGTACAGTATCTTGAGGCACATTGATTTATACTTTTTGTCTGCTTTTTGGTTATTTACGGCAAGTAAATCAGGTCCACATTCTTTCAAATTGGTCAGAGCTAGATATCCTCCTGAATTAAAAATTTGTAATCTATGTCTATGCAAAAAACTGCACCTATCGCAAGTATGCAGTAGGATAAATTTTCATAATCTGTAATCAAAAGAGAATAAGATCACCTCTCAATACAATCCCAAAATAAAAAGAGAGTTTTATTTATTGCTTATTTTTATGAAAAAGTGTTATACAGTTTGTCAATCACAGTGTCTCTGAGCAGAGCAGACTGTTCATCTTACATAAAGTTTCCGGGGAAGTGTGGAATTCAGGTATTGACACCTTTGTAGAAGTTAAGTAGGTTCATATCATCTGCAGTATTCACCCAGGTGCAATTTTTGGTTGATTAGTCTTCACTCAGAGGTGTGCTTATTGCAGAGAATCCATTCCCAATGAACTGACTTTCAGAAGTGAGGGACTGTCATTGATTGTAAAAGCACATTCACTGATGTGAGTTTATGATCAACTGAAAAAGTTTAAAAACTGGTTCTGATGGCCACTTATTACCACAAGCTTAAGAGATTCAATTGTCTACAAGTATGAGAACTTCATTTTGTTACTGAATACATCTATGTAAACAGCACTGAAAAACAAACAAAAATCAGAACATTACTAGGTCTCCAGAAGCCCCATCTTGTGTTCTCATCCAGTTCCTATCCCCTTCTGAGAGTGGCCACTATCCTTACTTCTAACAGCATAGATTAGTTTTGTCTGTTTTATAGAAACAGAATTAGTATATATTTTTTCTTGTCCTAGATAGATGCCTTTGCTCAGCATTAGGTTTGTGAGATTCCTTCATTTTTAATCTCAAATGAAATCTACAAGAACATATATATGATTTATGTTAGGTATATACTAAATATTGGGATTGCTGAATCATAGAATATGCATATATTCAGCTTTGGTAGATATCACAAAACTATTATCTAATGTGGTTGGACCAATGCATACTCCCATCAGCACTGTGTATCTATTATGTGCTAGATGAATAAGACACATTTCTTTACCTTAAACTGTTTTGACCTGATGGAAGAAATAGAAAAGCACACATAATTACAGTACAGCACAAGAAGCACTGTGCGTAGGGGAGAGCTCCCGAGCAAATGCGCACACACAGAGCCTACAAACAAATCTCAAGTGGCTGCGGAGCCACTTGAGAAGACATTTGAGCACATCCTGAACATTGGGAAAAATAAAATTATACAAAATAATGTGATAACCTTCCCAAATAGCAGAATATAACTATTTTTTGGTTATCTGAGCGTTATTTATTTGGAACAGTTACTGTGAGAAAGAGAAAACCAAAAGCATGAAGAAGTTATGTTAGCTAAGGGCACAAGCTCAGTAATACAACTGAGTCACTTCTCAGATCATTTCCCTAAACCTGTGTGTACGTTGAACAAATCTAGTGAGCATTAAAAGATACAGCTGGGACCCACAATACAGCTTAGGCATTGGGAGTTTTTAAAACTCCCCAAGAAATTCAAAGGTGCAGCCAAAGTTGGGAACCAAAGATGTCAGCTGTTTTCAAAGATAAATTCTGGAGTGGGAGAATATCTCAAGAAACCCAATTGCCCCATAAAAATAACTAATAGCAGAATTCCAGGGCCGCCACATGTACATATAATACACACAACATTCTCATATAATACAATGGGAATAATGCTCTTTGCAGATGTAATGCAGGAGTACTGGGGATTAGGAATTTAATTTTCTCTTAAAATGCCTTTTGGTTTTTGAAACTTTAATGTAGTAAAATCTCAAAATGATAATACCAGATTTTGGCTTAATGTGAACATTCCTGGAATAGCTTCAAGAATCTGGCCCTTTTCAACCACCCTGTTTGTATGAGGGATGTTGATGTAATATTTTGGGGTTTGTCTTTTTGCAGTGGCTACTGTCGGATCCAGCACATACAGTTCCCTTCCAACTAGTTCCCTTCCAACTAGTATTTTATTTTCACCAGAACACTGGCTCCTTAAAACATCTATTTATCTCAAGTACTTACTGAGTATGTGACTCTTCACCATAATTAACCATATTTTTCCTGCAATTTATTTCCACAGTTTTCAGTAAAATCTTATTTCTCACAGTTACTTAAAAGACAAATTTCAAATATTTTTAAAAACACACAGTCCCTTTTACTATCTTCTTATCAATATTATTTCTTGGTTTTACATTTAAATGTTGGGAAAAATTAAAATATGCAGATGAAGACATTAAACAATGTGAAGTCTGTATTGCTGCATTGAGCTTCAAAATTAAGCAGATATTAACATTTCTTAAAATGTTTGCTTTCAACTCTTCTTCTTTCTTTCCTTTTTGAGGAATAAGATATCCTAGCTATAGCTTAAGTCCCTTTCTCTATCCATTTTTCCCCTCTCCATTCCCAACAGTTTTTTTTTATTCCAATACATATTTGTGTACTCTATTACACGAATGTAACCATAAAATAGATATATTATTTCAGGTGGTCTATATAATTTTGCAGTGATTATCCTCTGCCACCACTAAATATATGTACATGAAGACACTTCAGAACTAGTTCAGTCATTTTAATTTCCTTATGATAACCTATAGGATGAATAAACTATAGTTTTTCCATTCTCCTCCTGAAGAATGGTTAATTGTTAAAAATATCTTTTATAATTATAAATGATGCCTCTATGGATATTTGCATAAATATTTCCATATTCTCCAAGATCCTTCCCTTCAGGCACTCAGCAGTATCCAAGGTTATTACCTACCTTGTCTTAGTAGTGATTTCAGTAGTTTTACTAATAGTTGGGCTTTTGCTTCCTGGGAACAAAGTCTAACTGATGTTACTGTGCACTTGCTGCCAGAGCTTGCCTTTCTTCTGCCAATGACCTCCCCACTCCACTCTGTGATGGACTCTGTGTGGAGCCGTCTCTGCAGGTCTCCTGATGGTGTTTTGCATTCATTTTCTCAATTACAGTAGTTTGGGGTGTGTAGACTCCTATTTGTGCTAGAGGTGAGAGCCATGGGGGACTTTATTTGCTGTCCTAATTTAGAGGAGACTTTTTGAAAGGCTAGGAACAAACCTAAGAAGCCACCATTGTTTTACAGGATTGTAGAACACATCTTTCATTTTTAAACAGCTCACTGTAAAATAAACAGACAAGTGGCATATTTATATAGATCTCTTGTTTTAAAGGGCTTTATAATTTCATACTTGTCTCCATGGGGATATGCATTATTATGACTCCTATATAGATTGTCCTAGACTCCTATATAGATTGTCACTATGTTATTCTTTGAATAGAAGGAACTCAGACCTCAGAATACATAAGGATAACCCCAGGGGCTTTTAAAATTACACATTGGCCCTAGTATCTGGTCTAGGATGGAGCCCAGGAATCCACATTTTTAAAGAAGCCTCTATTCTAAAGCAAGTGGAGAAAAAAAGCAATGTTTTCTGACTCTATAAATATATTAATGTGATGAGATATAAGTAAGTATTAATATCTTCTAGGTGATAATCAGAATGCTTTATGTACTATGAAATATCCTTAAGACACATGAATTCAAACTCTGACTAAAGAGAAGGAAATATAAAAATAGTTCTTTAGGCTCAAATTTATCTGTCAAAAGTGTTCACAATTTCTGCCAGCTAAGTGCTGTCTGATCTCATTCCCAGAAATGCTCCATGCTGACAGTCTGTTTTCTAAGAACTGGTTTAAAAGAGATAAAGTATGATTCAGCAGTTTTTTTTTTTTTTTAATTCAGGACATTGCTGTATGTTCTGAATTCTCTGATTTTTTAAAGTTAATGATAGTAGAATTATATATCATTTAATGTTTAGTCTGAAAAATATTCTTAATCACACACATCTTTTGTAGAAGTCCACCAATATGTTATGCCTTAAAAGAATCAACAAAGACTTAACCGAAGGACTTCAAGTCTTAACTTAAAGACACAAGCTCTGTTGTGATTATAAATTTTATTGCTCTTCCTCTCCTTTTAAAAATGCTATTGTTTGTAATAAAATCCCTTTAAATGAAGGAGCTTTCATTATAGAATTTAATTTTTGCACTGAAGAATGGAGTAATTTGCCTAAATTATATAAGCATTAAAAGGTAATTTACCATTTCTATATAATTATTTTCATGCATAAATATGACTATGTTTTGCAGTGCTATTTTACATCAAAAGAAAGTGTAACTGAAATTTAAAATGAATTTTAAAATGGTTTTCCTCTTAATTTAGTTCACTTAATTTTAAATATTATATATGTGCATTTATTAGGTGACACCAAATTTAATTCCATATTTTCCTAATTAGAACATCCCCCCAAATTTTGTGATACATAGTCTATGGTCTAGATAAAATTCTCTTTTACTTCTTAATTTAGTTTTACAAATGTATTTAAAATACCCTGCATGAAACACTTAAAGAACCACATTTTATGACACTATTTTATTTAAAATCTTCAGACATAACTTTTGTCCCTTTGTTGGTGCTAGAGGCACTTTTGGACTCATCTGACAATTTTTTCAAAGCTATTGTCTCTATTTCTGATTAACTAAATTTTTTAGATACAGCACTTTCTGAATCAGTGTTTGATGCTATCATTTGAAATTTTATACCAGCCCAATTACTCATTCACATAATTTTAAAATAATTTGGTTTGGGTTTTGGTTTTTTAACATTTTTTGTGAGTATATATTGAGACCTCCACAACAAATCACTTTAATATTTTTACAAAGGATCTTTAAAAGAATTTTTTTATGATAATATCTATTACTTGCAGGTATCAGATCATGCCTGCCCAAATTACTAGATCCACACTAAATTTTATTTTCCTCTCTCTCTCTCTCTCTCTCTCTCTCTCTCTCCCTCCCCCTCCCTTTCTCACTCACTTAATTCTCTAGGTGACCTCAATAAGCATCCAAAATAACATCAGTTAACTTCAGGCTAATGTATCATTCACAAACCATACTTTAAAATAAAGGAATGGTTGATTCCATCTCTTTGTTATTGTGAATTGTCCTGTGGTAAATGTTGGGATGCAGATGTTTTATTTATAAAATGACTTCTTTTCCTTTGAGTAGATACCAGTAGTGGGAGTCCTGAATCAAATGATAGGTCTACTTTCAGTTCTTTGAGGAATCTCTATGCTACTTTCCAAAGCAGTTGTACAAGTTTGCATTACCATCAACAGTGTGTAAGCATTTCCTTTTCACCGCAACCACGTCATGACAACAGCTGTTGTTTTTTGACTTTAATAAAGGCAATTCTGACAGGGTTAATGTAGTATCTCATTATGGTTTTAATTGCATTTTCCTGTTTCATACACTTGTTGGCCATTTGTCATCTTCTCTAGAGAACAGTCTGTTGATGCCTTTTGCCCACTTTTTGATGGGGTTATTTTTTTTTTTTCCTTGCTGATTTGTTTGAGTTCTTTGTAGATTCTGGATATTAGCTCTTTGTTTGATGTATAGTTTGTGAACATTTTCTACCATTCTGTAGTTGTCTATTTACTCTGTTGATTATTTTCTTTGCTGTGCAGAAACTTTTTAGTTTAATTAAGTGCCATTTATTTATTTTTGTTTTTGTCATATTTGCTTTTGGAGTCTTAGTCATAAATTCTTTGCCTAGGCCAATGTCTAAAAGAGTTTTTCTTATGTTTTCTTCTGGATGTTTAATGGTTTTAGGTCTTACATTTAAGTCTTTAATCCATTTTGAGTTAATTTTTGTGTATGGTGAGAGATAGGGATCCAATTTCTTTCTTCTGCATGTGGCTCTCCAGTTTTCCCAGCACTATTTATTAAATTGGGCAGCCTTTCCCTAGTGTATGATTTAGTTTACTTTGTCAAAGATTGGTTGCTCATAGCTATATGGTTTTACTTCTGAGTTCTCTATTCTCTTCCATTGGTCTATGTGTCTACTTTTATACCAGTACCATGCTGTTTTGGTTATTATGGCCTTGTAATATAATTCAAAGTAAGGTAATGTAATTCCTCCAGATTTGTTCTTTTTCCTTAGAATTGCTTTAGCTATTCAGGGTCATTTTGGTTCCATATGGAGTTTAGAAATCAACCTAAGTGTCCATCAGCTAATGAGTGGATAAAGAAAATGTGAGATGTATACACACACAGACACACACACACACACCCTGGAGTACTATTCAGCCATAAAAAGAAACGAAATAATGTCTTTTGCAGCAACTTGGATGGAACTGGACACCATTTACCCAAGTGAAATATTTCAGCAATGGGAAAACAGATAGCACATATTCTTACTTATAACTGGGAGCTAAACAAAGGATATATATGGTCATAAAGAGCAGTAATGGACATTGAAAATTAAAAATCAGGGAGGATGAGAAAGGCAATGAGGAATAAAAACATCTACCTATCACATACACAGCATACACCATTCTGGTGATGGGTACACAGACTTTAGCATGATACAATTTATCCACATAACAAAAAACTCTTTCATCCTCTAAATTTTTTGAAATAAAATAAAAGAAAAAAAATCACCTAATCACGTCTATAATAAGAATGTTTGGAAAATATGATATCAATATAGTAACAGTGATTATTTGGGGATGAGAGGTTTGGGTTGATACAGTTTCTTCTTTATATTTTTATTTAGAGTTTTCAAATTTTCTACAAGAAGAGATAAGATGAAAATAAGACAAAACAAAGTAAAATAAATGAATAGAAAGAATATTTCCATAAGGAGAGGCTGTATGAGGACTTAAATATAAGGTAATTCTCTCTTAGAGATGATTTGGGGAACAAATCTTCCCAGTCAGGTAATCTACATTTATTTATATCACAATTCATTTCTTCTTCAAAAATATTTGCAATACAGCATCACAGTTCAGTATTTTAAACTGCTTTTCTGACTGAAATTATAAAATGAGAAACTGTTAGCGCTTTCTCTTAATTTAAAATTTATTTTTATGTGCTTTGGAAAGAAATAAGAAGTCATTTTCTTTATCATCAGTTTTTAGATGTAATTTCCACTGCTTTCCCTCTAGAGGTCAACATGTAGTTCAGAAGAGGATCTCTTGGTATCTGCCTGTAAGCATTCAAATATTTTTTTTTCAGTTTTTATCTGTAATTTTTAATATTAAGTATAGAATTTTGACTGTTTTTTCCAAAATGTTTCGATTATTGCTCTTTCCCAAAGCAGAATGACCATCTTGACCTTTGTTCATAATCAAAACATAAAATTAAAGTAGTAAAGCTTTCATTAAAAACAAGAACATTTTTATAATGCTCTATTTAGATAATGAAACATGACTTTGTTTTTCCATGTATGTAGAAACAAGTAAAAGAATTTGATATGCAAAATGTATGGATTAAGTCCAGAGTCTTCTAAAAACATAGTAAAAAAAATTAGTACAGTAGTTGAGATTCCACATAAGAATAAGTGATACAGTAATAGTATCAACCAAAAAGCATAAAGAAAAGCTTTGCTATCAATTTTGTGCCATTGTCAGTGAGTCATAACCTAGGAAGTCACTCCATGTAGAAGATATCACAAAAGCTAATATAATTTATTCTAACCTTATTTCCTGGTCATAATTAAGTATGATAAATCGGAATTATTTTTGAATTACTGACACTATTTCGTGGCCATGTTTATTAATATATAAAAATAGAAACACCTATTTGAAGGCACAGGATTTAGCTTTTGAATAGGGATAGTAATAGCATCAGAATTCAAAATAGACATACTTACTTATTATAATATAACGAATTTTTAAGTCCTTCACAGATTTCAATAGTAAAATGCTTATTTTCAGGCATTTTTTGTTTTTTTGGTTTTGTTTTTTATTAGAGACGGATCCTCACTATGTTCCCAGGTTGGTCTCGAACTCTTAGGCTCAAGCAATCCTCCCGCCTCAGCCTTCTGAGTGGCTGGGACTACAGGCATGCACTATTGCACCAGGCCTTAGGCTTATTTTTAAAAGTGTAGTTAGTAAGATTTTAACTACTCAAATCTATTAATAAATCTACCTTTTTATAATTTGTATTCTTGGAGAGTATGCCCTATTAAAATCCTTACTTCTCTCGGATACAAGTGTAGTGTACTTTGAGCAATAAAATAAACTATCATAAGTTATAATATTTTTTCTAGGTTTTGATAGTTCTAATCATAAAAAGGGAAAACTTTCTCCATATTTTATAGTATAAATCAAATGAATTTTTAACCCAATACTAATGTTTCAAATATATATCTTTAAAACTGGATAAATATTTTTAACATATTCAGAATTTTTATAATGTAGAAAAACTCTTTATATAATTTGTGTTTTAATGTATACAATTTTTAAAATAAAGGATATGCTGTTTTAATTCAGATATTTGACTAATATTTATTTAACACTTTAATGAGAAAAGCACAAAATATATGAAACATAAACATAAGTTTAGATAGCCATTTCATGTATTCACATTAGATCTGGATTTCCATTTTTCAGATTCAGGTTCATTTATTTTAAGATAGTCTCACAAAATGCTTATGACTCATTATTAAGAACACTTCGATGAATGATTTATATAGGCTGTTCTCTCATCATTTTCAATTTTATACCTGGCCCAAGTATCAGAATCCATATCTGTATAGGACATCTTCTTCTTCTTGGGTATATTATCAATAAATAATTCAAAATTTAAGATAAGACCAGTACCTGATAAAAGTTGACTTATGACAAAATGATACATATGCTGTCATCAGGATGATATAGTCTAATGAATTGTTCTTTTCCATTCCTGGAACTTACCTACTTAAAAACTGAAACCTTCTTCTAGAATGAGAGCACTCTCTCCTGATGTGGGCCAGGGAAATACTGACACATTTTTGATCTTTAGCTATTTTTCACACTTCATTTTAAAAAAGTATCTGCACACAACAGCTATTCTACTTCATGATGCATTAATAGCATCCTGGAAATACTTTTTCACTTTTTTGTTTTAAATAATGTCATAGAAATATTTACTCACTTTTTATGTTTTAAATTTTCAGCTGCCTAATGACATAGAAAACCTTTTGAAAATGTGCTCTGGATAAGGGATAAAGTATGAGTTCAGCATCTGGAGAGCTGAAGTTCAGTGTTAGCTCTTCAACGCAATGACTACAAAAATCGTAAATTTTAAAAATTACAAAGATTCTGGGACTGTCATAATGGGTTTCCTCATATATAAAAATAACGAGATAGATTAAATGAAAATAAATGATGGCTGTATATAATATCTTGGCAGTTAATGAGGAAATTACTCACAAATTACAATAAATATGTTAATACTAAAAAGAAACCTTTTCCAAAAATGAAAAGTTGTTTGGGCAAGTAATCTAACCAGTTTCTTCATCTATGGCAGCAGTCTCCAACCTTTTTGGCACCAGGGACCTATTTAATGGAAGCCAATTTTTCCACGGACAGGTTGGGGGATGATTTCAGGATGATTCAAGCACATGACATTCATTGCGCACTCAAACCTCTCTGCTAATGGGAATCTGTATTTACAGCTGCTCCCAGTGCTAACATCACCACCTCAGCTCCACCTCAAATCATCAGGCATTAGATTCACAAAAAGCACACAACCTAGATCCCTCGCATGCACGGTTTACAGTACAGTTTATGCTCCTATGAGAACTTAATGCTGCTGTTGATTTTACAGTAGGCAGAGCTCAGGCGGTG
>CAUYSK010013960.1:0-41229 GCA_963575035.1 Avahi laniger | reverse complement strand
TTAATAATTTTCCTTGCAAGAAGTGGTTCAAAGCTTGGGAGAAGTGGTAGTCAGTTGGTGCAAGGTCTGGTGAATACAGTGTATGACAGAGAGTTTCCAAGTCCAATAGTTTGAGCAGTGTTGTTTGTGTGACATGTGGTCGAGCGTTGTCTTGAAAGAGAATTGGCCTGTCTCTATTGACTAATCTCGGTTGCTTAACTGCAGGCATCCTTATCATTTCGTCCAATTGGTTGCAGTAGACATCCGCTGTAATCAACTGGCCAGGTTTCATGAAGCCATAGTGGATAGTACCAGAGCTGGACCACCAAAAGGACACTGTTAGTTTTTTTTTGATGAATATTTGGTTTTGGACTGTGTTTAAGCACTTCATCTTTATCCAACCATTTTGCAGAATGCTTGTGATTGTAAAAAAGAATCAATTTTTCATCACGCATGACAATATAGTGTAGAAGTGGTTTGCCTTGATGTCATGACAACAAAGAAAGGCAAGCTTCGACAAGATGCTCGTTTAATTCATGTGGAATCCATCTATCCAGCTTCTTTACCTTGCTGATTTGTTTCAAATGGTCCAATATTGTTAGTAATGTCAAACCTTGCTGCTAATTCACAAATAGGTTGAGATGGATTCACTTCCACTACAGCTTTCAGCTCATGATTATCCACCTTGGTCTCAGGTCACCCTTGTGGCTCATTTTCAAGGTTAAAGTCACCAGAACAGAACTTTTCAAATCATCAGTGCACTGTGCATTCATTAGCCACATTCTTCCCAAACACTTCGTTGATATTTTGAGCTATCTGCACTGCCTTGGTCCCAGAATGAAACTCATATTTGAAAATAACACACATTTTTGACTTATCCATAGTTTTACAAAAATTGATCTAAAAAAATTTGAAAGACAATCATGAACCAAACTATGCATTTGAAAGAATAAGGATGTACCTTCACATTAAAAATAAAACAAAAAGTGACATTTAGAAATGTCAGAGATATCAACTGTCAAACTTAGTACTAAAGGAAATCAGACATTTCATACTTAATAACCTAATTTTTTTGTAATAAGCCATATCTTACTAATAACCATCATCACTCTACTGTGCAATAGAACATGAGAACTTATTCCTCCTATGTAATTGTAACTTTGTACCAACTGAGCAACCTCTCCCCCTTCCCCTCCCCAGTCTCTGGCAAACACAGTTCTAATATCTCCTTCTATGATACCAACTTTGTTTTTTTAGATTCCATGTATGAGTGAGATCGTGCAGTATTTGTCTTTCTGTGTCTGGCTTATTTCACTTAACATAATGTCCTCCAGGTCCATTCAATTTTACACAAATGACAAGATTTCATTCTTATTTATGGCTGAATAGTATTCTATTATGTATATATACCATATTTTCTTTAGCTATTCATCTATTGTTGGATACTTGGGTTGATTCTGTATCTTGGCTACTGCAAATAGCGCTACAATAAACATGGGAGTGCAGATATCTCTTCAATATATTGATTTCTTCTCTTTTGGGTAAATACCCAGCAGTGGGATTGCTGGATCATATGGTAGTTCTATTTTTAGTTTTTGAGGAACCTCCATACTATTCTCCATAGTGGCTGTACTAATTTCCATTTCTACCAATAGTGTAAGAGAGTTCCCTTTTCTCCACATTCTGGCCAGCAGTCATTATTGCCTGTCTTTTTGATAAAAGCCATTTTAACTGAGGTGAGATGATATCTCCTTGTAGTTTTGATTCGCATTTCTCTGATGATTAGTTATGTTGAGGATTTTTTCATATACCTGTTGGCCATTTGTATGTCTTCTTTTGAGAAATGTCTAGTCAGATCTTTTGCCCATTTTTCAGTCAGATTGTTTGGGGTTTTACTCTTGAGTTGTTTGAGCTCCTTATATATTCTGCTTATTCATTCTTTGTCAGATGAATAGTTTACAAATATTTTCTTTCGTTCTGTGGGTTGTCTCTTCACTTTACTGATTGTTTCCTTTACTGTGTAGAAGCATTTTATCTTGATGTGATACCATTTGTCCATTTCTACTTTGGTTGCCTATGCTTTTTAGGTCTTACGCAAGAAATCTTTGCCCAAACCAATATCCTGAAGAGTTTCTTCAATGCTTTCTTCTAGTAATTTCATAAAAATAGATACACATAATAGCACATTAAAAATATATACTATGTAATATGCAAATATATATCAGGTGGTGTATTAGTTTTTAAAAAAGTATAATAGGCTAAGAGGGTTTTGGTAGTAATGCCAGTGAGAGAGGGTTATAATTTTAAGAGAATGGTCAGTCAGGCTAGGCCTAATTAACAGGTAATACTTGAGAAATGTATTAAACATGGTGAAGGAAGGAAGCAGAGAGTAGTATAAAGAGGCCCAGTCATTGCAAAGGCTCAACAGTAGGGGAATATTTGGTATATATCAGCCACAACAAATGGTCCTGTGTGGAGTGAGCAAGAAGAGTAGTAGTAAGAAATAATGCCAGAGAAATATGTAGAGGTCAGATTCTGTAGGGATTTATGGGGCATTTCAAGGACTCTGGCTTTTATTCTGAGTAATATCTCACTCAGGAATGATTTGAGTATTTCAAGGAGGGGAATGTCATGATTTGACTTATATTTTAAAAGAACCATTATGGCTGCTATGTTGAGAATAAACTCTAGGGCAAAAAGAATATAAACACAGATTTGCTTTATCTCCTTCCAGCTAGATGATCCTGTTTGTTTGTCCTGCTGCAATTTTCTGGCGTTTCTAAGATGTAACATTCTTACATTTTGTAGCCAAATCCCCTAAATTCTGATCAAGGAGTTCTACTGGACTAGGGCTTAAGACAGTGACCATCAATGTCATTTCATGGTCTATTGGCTTCCAAGACCAGCATGGGTGATATTTATTGTCTTTTGCCTTGACTCAGACTCACAGTGTCTCCGTACTTCGAGTACCCATTTTCATACTAGTCAAGCAACTTAAATAAAAACAAAGGATTTATTTATATTCACAGTCAATTTCATCAAGCTAAGGGCAGAAATGAAATCAACAATCAGAGGGTGCCAGAATCAGGATCTGTAAAGCCATTGGGCATGTACCCAATCCTTAGGAAAGTAAACAGGATTGGCCTAGTTTGGGTCAAATCCATCTCCATTTAATTAATTATGTCCAATTGGATAGTCACATTGTATAAAGGTAGCCATAGGGAGTTCCCTTATGAAAGACATGGGCTATTTTCAGAAAAGGTAAGATGGTTCAAGAATTGTACACTTATGGTATGGAGTATATAGTATAATATAAAATTAACTTATTTTAAGTTTAACACATTAGTTCTTCTGACTGTAGCATTTGGTTAAAACCCAAAATATCAGCTCAAGAAAAGAATCCAGCCAGGTCTGTGCTGTCCAATGCAGTAGCCCCTAGCCACACGTAGCTATTGAGCACTTGAAATGAGACTAGACCAAATTGAGATATACAAGAAATACAAAATACACATTGGATTTTGAAGACTACATACAAAAACAGAAAGTGACATATCTCATTAATATTTTTATTAATTACAGGTTTCTCTGTATTGCATAAAATAAAATATATTATTGAAATCAATTTTATCTTTTTTTTACTTTTTTAATGCAGCTACTAGAATATTTAAAATTACATACTTGATTCACATTTTATTTCTATTGGACAGTTCTGGGCAAGATTTATAATACATTTTGACACTGAACAGCATACAAAATATATGCAAATATTGGAAGATGTACACATGGTATAGCAAACCGTTAATGCTCTTCCAAGTTCCCCTTGGAATCCCTTTATCAGATCTACACATTTGTCTAAAGTTCTCATGGACTTTGTTTCAAATGGCCTATTCTTGCTATTCTCTTCAGTTAAATGACCTTTGTTTAGGACAGCCACCTACCCCTGCTTGGCTGTGAGCTCACACCCCTCCAAGGCACTAGTAGCCAATGCCTGACTCACAGAGAGTGAAGAACGACCAGTGCCTGTGCTCTGAGTTTTGGCAAACTGTGAGGTTTGCGAGGTGTAAAGTACACTCCAGAGCTCCCCATAGGATCAAGGGGAGATTAGACTATGCTTGAAATCACATCCTTAATTAACTTCTTCCCCTTCCCTGTCTTACTTTGCTTATTCTTTCACCAGTTTGTCCTGGGAGTGTTACCGCAATAAATTACTTGCAAGTGAATCCTCATCGCAGGCTCTGCTTCCGGAAAACTTAAAAAGGCACATAGTAATTTTCTGTAAGTGGCAGCCGGGGCAGATTTTTGTAATAAGGCTAGGACTCCCGGTGAGCCACAATTCTCCCATGCTGCAGACAATATTTTGCGTGGAGACATGGAGTCCACAGAAATCTACAACTGCAGAATTTTAATCAATATTTCCGTTCTCTAATGAAGGGAAAATAGTAAGTGGACACGACACTGAAGGACAATGTCTAATTGTGAAAAGCCTTTTCTTTGGTTACTGAGAAAACTAACTTTTTTCCAAAGAAGACCAAATTGATCTGAAAAATCTCCTCTGGCTTAGAGGACGGCGTGTAGGATTGTTCTTCAAAAGTCAAGTTTTGACACACGCAGGACATGCATGGCATACAAGGGTACATCTTTGACTACTGAGCTAAGTGCTGTAGGACTTGCCAGGCCTATCTGTCAGATTAAACACGGAACAATTCCCAGCTTCAACTCTGGCAAAAACAGAACAAAGCCACAAAACGACAACAAATGAAGTCAAAACAATGTAATACGCCATGCTAAAGTAACTATAATAAAATGGAAGGTATTGAAAAAGAATAAAACTTTAGTAAAGAACCTGAAGGGTAAAAAAGTATAACAAATAATAAAAATCCATTCTGTTGCCCAAGTTTAAAAAATGTCATTTGACATAAGATTACATTTTTTGTTTTCACTTAAGGCTATTTTGTGTTAACTTAGCACAACAGGGGAGCCATGTGTTCCTGTTTGGTGTGAAGCATATTTTCCAAGAGAACTGTCTTTCTAGACTCTTAGTATATCTCCTTTCTTCAATTTTGTCTGACTAATCCCTGACTTCGTAATTTGGTTACATCAGGACACCACACATGTTGGTTTGAAAACAAGAAAAAAAAACAAACTCTGAGAGGCAAATGAGAGAAAATATCAACAATCTCAGGAAATGTTTGGAAAGTTGCTTCCTTCTATACACAAAGCTGACACATAAAAAGATAAGGAAAGTTGAATTTGTTCTGGATTACAGAAAGCCCAAGGTATTGTAGCAGGAACTCAAGAAGCCAGTAAATATATTTGCCTAAACATCAAAAAATCCTTTTTTTATAACAGCAAATATTTGCCTTCAGTTGAGAGCAAATCACTGTCATTCTTCTCTGAAGCAGTGTTGGTTGTATCGGAAAATGAGACCTGTGATTCTGTCCTCTGCCATTCCTCGACTCTGCAGCAGCACCTCATCCTGGAGCGAGGTGTGTGTGGACCTGGATGAGAGGTTGTCAGCCAGGCGCAAGTACAGTGACAGAGGTTAAAGACACGGAAAATTGTGAAAAACATACCCAATGAAGGAATTGGGAGTGTTTTCCAATGGAAAAAAAATATATTTTATTCATGAGGAGGTAGTAAATTGGTATATTTACCCAATATGGTTAGCAATGCCATTTCACAAATAAATTTATTTAGAAAAAGGAAAAAAGCAAGGTGCTCAAAACAGCTCAGTTCATATCCTCAAACCACCAGGAAGGATTTTGCTGGGCTTACTTGCAACAGCATTGCTCTTTCCTTTCTTTCCTCATTTATTTGCCACGATGGCAAAACTGACTTTGATTATTATTGTTTGTTGGGGTTTTCTTTGTGGGGAACATCTTTCCACCTCCTCTCAGCCTGGCAAGCCCCCACTTATTTTTTAAGATGCAGCTCAAATGTCCCTTTGTTGAAAAGACCATTCGTAAGCCCTCCAGGCTGAGTCGATTGCTAAGGCTGCACTTAATTCTTCTCTTTATTATAGCCGTCAGAACAATGATCTGAAATAGGACTGAACATAAGAATCACCTGATACCCTTTTTACAAACCCTGATTCCTGGGTCCCATCTTAGTAGCAGTGGGTCAGATTCTCTGTAAGAGTTAACAAGAATCTGGGTTTCAAACAAGAATCTGAGAAGACTCTCATGATTATGCAATGTGGAAAGCATTAAATTAAATCAGTGTTTGGTCAGGATGGTTTTGGTTATAAGTAAGTGAAAATTTAGTTCAGGCTAGGTTAGGCAATAAAGTCATTTATTAGTTCATGTAACATGAAGTCCAGAGACAGAGCAAGGAGGCTTCAGCTTGCTTCAGCTAGCTGCATGTTTATATCATCCAGGGAACAGTGTCCTTCGCTCTCTCCGCTCTGTGGTTGGTGGCTTTAACATCACCCTAAGGTTGGTGTACCTACTGGCATTAGATGATCTCTTCAGACCAAGATCTTCCTTCCCCCAGAAGTCTCTAGAAAACCATTACTAATGCTTCAGTATCCAGATTGTCTTAGATCCAAAACTCCAGCCCTAAACCCACCAACAGCAGTGAAGTGGAGTGGGGGAGGAAGGACAAGATTACTATTATACAATTGGCAGAGAATAATCAGCTGTGGGAAATGAGCAACAAAATGCTTTAGGAGATGAGCAGATATATTTATACACATCTTGTCTCCTCCACCAGACTACTTTCAACAGAGGTCAGGATGCATGCTGTATTTATTTCTATATCTGTAAACACCTAGCACAGAAAGTAATTAATGTTTGCTGTATGAATCACATAGCTGGTGGGGGCTGAACGGGTTGATTCCAAGTGAGTTGATTCCCACATTACTGCCCTTACCTATATGTATTATAATAGTGCACTAGTCAGGATTCTCTAGAGAGACAGAACCAATACAGTAGATGGGTAGATACATACATACATAGATGACAGACAGATAGATAGATGAGAGGGGGTTTATTGGAGATATAGGCTCACACGGTTATGGAGACTAAGTCCCAGAATAGGCCACCTGCAAGATGGAGAACCAGAGAAGCCAATAGGGTGGCTTAGTCCAAGTCTAAAGGCCTGCGAACCAAGAACACCAGTGGTGTAACACTCAGTCCAAGGCTAAAGGCCCAAGAATGCTGGGAGGCTGCTGGTGCAAATCCCAGAGTCCAAAAGCTGAAGAACCTAAAGTTCTGATGCCCAAGGGCAGGAGAAGGAGGGCATCCTTCTCCTGAAAAAGAGAGAGAATTCACCCTTTTCCCACCTTTTGTTCCATCAGGGTCCCCAGCTGATTGAATGGTGCCCATCCACACTGAGCACAGATCTTCCACACTGAGTCCACTGACTCACATGCTAACCTTCTCTGAAAAAACCCTCAGAGATGTGCTCAGAAACAATGCTTCACCAGCCATGTAGGCATCCCTCTATCTAATCATACTGACACCTAACATCAACCATCGTGCATGGCCACAGAAAGGAGTTCCTTTAAGCAAGCTTCTAACACATCATCCAGGGAAGCAGAGAGGCAGAAATATAATAGTATTCAGGGCAGGTCTCCTTGTTCAGCCGTTCCCCCACTGGGCCTGGCAGTGTGAATGATAAAAGAACTTCTCTGCCTAAAATGTCCAGGAATAAAAAGCACTGAAATATCAGGGTACTTTTCTGTGCCTCTTGCTTCTGATTCTGCCTTTGTAATGGACTTTATAATCACATATCCGTTAATCCGAATACTTCTTAAGAGGTAATCATAATAACTTGCCTAGATCTAATGTTGTAGAGAAACATTTTATGGCCCTAGGATACATTTTCATCCAAGTTATTAAAGTCCAATTACATCGTGTTTTCTTCCAAGGAATGCCAAGTACTTGAGGGACAATATTGCAGTCACTCCCGCTCTTCTCTTGGAAATAATGACACAGAGGTAGCCTTGATACTGCAGATAAGCCCTCGGCCCTTCCTCCCCAAAGACATGAAGAATTGTACTTACTTGCCCAGGACTGCACAACAGAATTAGAGAGGGGAAATTTGGGACCAGAATGCAGATTCTCTGTTTTCCTTTAATACACGCAGGCTTGCTTGTAAAATGATCACAGCTATATATTGTGGTGATGATGACAAAGAAACTACTGTGTTCAATAAAGGGAATAAAACTTAAAGTTTTCTAAATAACATTCCTGGACTATATTATGACTCATATCAAAAGTGCCAGCTTTGAACCAAGCAGGTTGTTGCAAATAATAGTACAAGCAAGAATGATAACAGTATTTACCATTTATTATTATCTATTATATTTTGGGTACATTAAAATTATTTTGTAATGACTCATGACAACCTGTAAGTTAGACTTGATTTTGCTATTTACTTATGTATTTATTTTTGTTAGAGACAAGGTCTCACTCTGTTGCCCAGGTTGGAGTGCAATGGCACAATCATAGCTCATTGCAACCTTGAACTCCTAGGCTGAAGCGATCCTCCTGCCTCAGTCTCCCTAGTAGCTAGGACTACAGGTGTGTGCCACCTTGCCCAGCTACATTTTTTTTTCATTTTTTGTAGAGATGAGGTCTTGCTATATTTCCCAGTCTGGTCTCAAACTCCCAGCCTCAAGCAATCCTCCCAACTCAGCCTCCCCAAGTGCTGGGATTGCAGGTGTGAGCCCTTTTGCCTGGCCTGATTTTGCTTTTTAAACACCTGAAGTTCAGAGGCTATTAATACGTGGATGCCTGTATAGCTAGGAAGGGTTGATTCCCGGAATTCAAATCAAGTGTGTCCATGTTCAAAGCCCGTGACCTGTCCTCTACCCCATGCTGCTGTGAAACAGTTGAGCTGGGAATTCAGCAGAATCCTGTTTGGCTGAATTTACACAAGTCGTTTAATGTCTTACTGAGTGAACTTCTTCAAATGAGGATAATATTATCTCCTCTAAATTCTAAATTTGGTTAACCTTATGCAATTCTTGTGGAAGAAAACACTCCTAAAAGGCGGGGCAAGTCCTCATTACCAGCTAGATACAGATAAAGTGTCTAATCATTGCCATGAGATCACCTGCATTGCTCTTGGGACCCTGCCTACCTTTTTCTTCAACCAGAATAAATCCTCATAAATTCTATGAAAAACGCTACAAAAACAAACGAAAAATTAGTTTACACCTTTGCTCTAACTAGTTTAGGTTATTTTCAATATTGTCGAAAAGTGTTAAACCACCTCTAAATGGCAGCTATTTCAGCTACAGTTGTTGCAAATAAACCAGGACCCTAGCAGGCACAGAGCAGCAAGCTTCATAAAACCCAGGACTTAGGATGCACTGGATGCCAATGGAAAATCCGCTGACGAAGAACAAAAAGACCACAGAGTTGGCTAGTTTCATCCGCCTCCCCGTCTTGCCAGACCTTTCAGATATTTAAATTTGAAAGGCTTTTCTTTAATGATTATTTAATAAAATGAGGATAAAGTAAGCAAATAACAGTTGAAAAGTAACATTTAATTTCCAAGAGTTTCCCGAGAGACAAATCATGGAGGGAAGCCATTGCAATTACTTGGAAATTCATTGCCAGAAACATTAAAATAATTCAGGCTACATGAAATTACCCAACAGTATTATGAAGTAGGTGTAAGTAGCCCTGGTCAGAAAACAAGCATCATAGCAACAGCGTCCGGGACTGGCTTGAAGACTAGAAATTCCAAATCAAAGGCAAAATATTCAGCCAATTATCTCCCAGCTCAAAATCTTATAGTATCAAAGTGCAGAGCTGGGAAGAGACTTGAGACACCCTCAAGGGCAATTGGCTCCCTCTAGGTAAGGATGTGTCTTAGCCATACTGAACTGATGGAATTTGACGGGTTTTTAATTTCAAGTTTCACTTTATATTTAGCTTCTAGCTCCCCATCTGGTCTACTGCACTGCTCCAAACACCAAAATTAATTTTTTTCTTTGACCGCAATGAACATGTTTAGGACAGGATCTAAAAGTAGTTCCTTTCTCATTTTAACACCAGTATTATCCTGGAGGAAAGGTGAGGATACAGCCCCAACTCACATTCAGTATTTCTGCCTTCACTTCTCAATCCCCCGTCATTCCCTTCCACGTTATTGGTACATAAGTTCCTCTCACCAGCTGACTGTGAACACTTTCCTTCAAGCTAAACTATTATGTCTCATTCAATGTTGTATCTCTACCTTTTGCCCCACTGAACAATATGTACAGTAATTCAGGTGAAATACATTTTCTTAAACATTTTGCATATATAATCTTTTTAAATTTCCCTCCCAATGTAGAAAAGTACCCAAAAAAAATAGTTGATATGTAAAATAAAAAAATTAAGAAATTAGCTTTATGTTACAACATTCTTGTTGGGTTTCTCTAAGCGGCATGGGCTGAATAGTGATGCAGGCTTGCAAGTGTGTGTATAATGAATTTGTGTATTCACACACACACACACACACACACACACACACGTAAAGACACTGGAAGAAACTAATAGAAAGGGTCACCTTGATTTAAAACAGCATCTCTAAGCCTGTTCTCTTTCTCAGCATTTATATTTCTAAATACTTATCTCTATTAAAAATTAGAGATAGTAGCCTCTGTTGGGTCTTTTATAAACCTCAACAGAAGAAAATTAAATTGGCTATTGTTTTGTTTTGTTTTTTTAAGTTTCATGATGAGATAGCTCTATGGAAAATAAATGGAATATGTACCAGCTTGTTCTCATCTTGAAAACTTTGATGACTCTTTCATAGATTTTCTGCAAAGTAATTAAAGTCCAATTAATTGGAAAAATATACACAATGGGTATTCTTAATATTATATCTCCAATGGAAGCAACTTTTATTACCTTAAATGAGGGGCTATAAGCCAATGTTACAAGTTTAAATTTTGAGCTCCTAAGCAAATATCTCAGAAAATACACTCTTGCACTTTGTTGACTGCAAAATAAACTCTCCGGCAGAGAGGTGTCTCGCCTCCTTTGGGAGTCCATTACAGTGCAGTCAGTTTGGGCAGCATGCTGGTACCCCTTTTATATATAATGACTATACCCACAAACTTATACTATAAATGCAATACTTTTAAATGGACAGGAGAAGCTGACCACTAACAGGAATCCAAGGGGAATATTTCTGCAACATAAATAATTACCAAGTAATTTATCTAGTCCCTAAATCTGGACTTTCACTTCTGAAATGTATATAAATTCAGTACATATATATAATGTATATACATACTGTATATAAAATGAGGTACATTTTATATGCATGTATATAAATCAAAATGTATATAAATTCTGTAATATCCCTCTTTTTCTCTCATTTATGCCCTTGGTAAATAATGCTAGCTGCTGTTACAATTTCATATTCTCAATGGATTAACACAGCAAAGATTTCTTTTCCATTCATTCCAGTTCAGTGCAGGTAGTATGGGCCTGGGCCTCTGTTCCATGCAACCATTCAGGGACTCAGGCTCCCACCATGTGATGGCTTTCCTTCAGTACACAGTTCAGGGATGCTCTGGCATCATCCAGCTGACAGATGGGAGGGAAAGAGTGCAGGGACAAGCCATGCTTTTGTGTAATTTCTGTCACTTAACTGCAAGTAACAAATCACTTCCATTCTCTGCTGACATGGTCTCCTACACATGCAAGGGGTTCACTTACAGGAATGTGGCTGATGTGCACTTACAGGAAGAGGAAACAGGTTTAGTGGGCATCTAGCCAGCTTCTGCTACATTTCCAAGGCTTTGCCGCTATTTGACCTTCTCTTTCTCTCTTCCTAACTGTATTAGTCAGGATTCTCCAGAGAGACAAAACCAACAGGAAGGACAGATGGATAGAGAGATGAGAAGGGATTTGTTAGGGCATTGGCTCATGTGGTTACGGAAGCTGAGAAGTCCCAACATAGGCTGTATTCAAGCTGGAAAGCCAGAGAAGCCAATGGCGGATGTCTCAGTTCAAGGCTGAAGGCCTGAGAACTCAGAGTGGGAACCAGGGGATGGATACAAGTCATGAAGTTCAAAGAACAGAGAACCCAGAGTTGCGATGTTCAAGGGCAGGAGAAGAAGGGCGTCCCAGCTCCAGAAGAGAGCAAACTCACAGTTCCTCTGCCTTTTTGTTTTATCTGGTCCTCAGCTGATGGTTTGGTGCCTGCCCACACTTGGTAAGGGTGGATCTTCCTTACTCAATCCACTGATTCAAATACAAATCTCTTCCACAGACACCCACACAGACACATCCAGAAACAATGCTCCACCAGCTATCTGAGTGTTCCTTAATCCAGTCAAGCTGACACCTAAAATTAACCATCACTTCCGCTTTCCTTCCCTCACCAGAGGAATCTATCTTGAGGAGAGAATAATCCAAATTTTCTCCTTTATGAATTTCATTCTTTCACCTTATAGAGGTTGCACAGATTTGCTTTCAGATTCAACAAATATCATTTAGAGTGTCCTGTCATGGCAGACTTGCTAAAAGGAATTGTCATGCACCTTAGGCCATTTAATACAGAAACAAGCATTATAATCCTGGTTTTAAGATGAGAAATCTGAGACTCAGGAATCAACTAAGCATACCGAGAGGTAACCTGTAAAGTCAGAATTCGTGTTTGCTCCTGTGATGGATTCATTTCATGTCTAACCCAACTGATGGTTCCACCAGCAAGTGTTTTATATCTTTTTGATACTCAGTTATTTTCTTAATTCCTTTCTTCTTTGTATTCTCACTCCCAACTTCTTATTTAGTTATCAAAACACCTTACCCTCTCTGTGTCCTTATCCATGTCTATCATGAACAAAACTAGTGCTAGCAACATATTTTTATCAAGAAGAAGTATGTTGTTTTATGAAGAAATTAGAAATAACAATATTGAACTGGTGATAACAATTTTAAAGGTCTTACCAAAGTTCCTAATACCCACAAATTTTCTATTAAAACTGATTTTCTTGAGGAAGTAATATAGTTAAGCAATACATTTCTCTGTCTTATTAGGGTTTATTTTGCTGCTATGTCTAATATGCATTATATTAAGAGTCTGGTGTTCTGTTGTTTTCATTACAAATATGTAGTATTTCAGCTGCCTTATTGTTAGATATATATCTAGCTAGCCTAGGACCTGGAAGCAATGTAATACATTGATTTCTTGGAAAAATGAGCTACATATTTCAAATGACTATCAAAAACTTTTCCTGCAATAGCTTTTTTTTTTTTTGTAAATTTCACCATTTCTGTGATTATTTTTTGGACTCTTTTTGTAACTTCATTTGTCAACTGATTCTTACCAAATAAAAGAGAACTTAAACTAATTTTCTACCTTCTCTAGATCTATTTAGATAGATCATGGCTTAATTTTTCCCTGTATTGCTTTATTTCTTGCTATATTTCGAGGACACCAAAACCTGTCTCATGTAAAACTCAACCTCCTAACTTATTCCTAACCCCTGAGACCAGGACTTAGGTCCTTTCTTTTCTCCCATTCTATTCTTCACAGGCTGTAGTCCAGGATTGGAATCTTGACTCTGTGTGACCTTAGACAGGTTGAAGCAACCTCTCTAAAGAGTTTCTTTCTTTTTTTTGTCTGTATCTTTGCATATCTGTATCTCAACCAAAGCCTTACCTTGTAGAATGATTGTTAAGAACCAGTGAGACTCTGTATATCAAGTGCCCATTGCATTGTTGAATACTGAGTATACACCCCATAAATGTGTCCTTCGTGTGTAATCTATTGCTACATAACAAATTACAACAAACTTAGTGGCATAAAACAATACATAATTATTACCTCATAGTTTCTGTACATCAGAGTCTGGGCACGATGTACCTGGGTCCATGTTAGGGTCTTCAAGAGGCTAAAATTGAGTTGTTGGCCAGGGGTGCTATCTCATCTGAAGGTTCAACTGTGGAAATATTCACCTCCAACTGGTGTGATTGCTGGCAGAATTCAGTTCTTCAAGGGCTGTTGGACTGATGGCCTCAGTTTCTAGATGGCTGTTGGCCAGAGACTACCCTCAATTCTTTGACCCTTGGGCCTCCTCAAGATGCCAACTTGCCTTATCAAAGCCACTAAAGGAGAGAGTCAATGAAGAGAGTCCATTAGAAATATAGAGGTTACAATCTCTTATAACCAATGACTAAAGTGGCATCCCACCATCTTTGCTATTATTTTATCACTTAAAAGCAAGTCACTGGGTTAGGTCACATTGTAGAAAAAGGGGTTACACAAAGCACAAATATCAGGAGGAAGAATCTTTAAGGATCATCTTAGAAGCTGCCTGCCACAATTTCCAATTATGTGTTTCCCTAAGACATCATAAAAACTCAATATATTACATATATATGTGTATATATACATCTCAATATATTATATATACCTCAATTATATTTATATAAAGTACTAAAAAGTAAATATTATATAAAGTATAAAAATATGCCATATATATATATACATAGAGAGAGAGAGAGAAAGGCTTCTACCATGTCCTGGCCAATATATTGTTTTTTGGATATAAAGAGATATGAAATATATTTTCCTCTCATTAAAGAATGAACAGTTCAGGGGTTTATATTAGCTTTTCCAATAAGTCTCTTTTATAGAAGGAACAGAGATATTAAGAGTGTGGGCTTTACCAACATGCTTAATGGCTTTCTCTGTGTAATTTAATAATCAAGTATTGAGAACACATGAGAAAAAAAAATCTCTACCAAGTCAATCAATCATAAAATCATGGACTCTAGGCCTATAGGATACAGTCTATCAAATGATCAATCAATATCCATTGTGCTCTTTCTGTTTTCAAAGCTTTTGTTGGTTGCCAAAGTCCAAAGTCTGAAGAAGAAAAAAGTCACAATTGAAAAGGAGCTTGATAAATTGAAGTTGAAAATTAATTTAGTCTTCAATTATTTTGATATATAAACATATGTTGAAGCACTCTCCTTAGGGGCAGGGGAAATTGAAGGAGAGAATACTTCGGGGAGAGTGATGGAAAAAATAAAACTGCAAAACTGAAAGGAGACAGGGAAGAGAGGGCACTACAGGAGGCCACTGGGACCTGTGACTCTAATTAGGGAAGTTGGCCATGCATTTGGTTATCTCTGAGATACAACGTATGGAAATAAGAGAGAGGCATGCACAGTTAGACTCCGGAGTGCCATGGGATCAGGAAATGTGATTAGACCACATGCAAATCATTTAAGTTCAGAAGAGGGTTAGTGGATGAAGGACCAAGTCTATTCAGAGATGCATAATTGAACAAATACAGATCAAAACAACAAGAAAGAAAAAAATGCTATGAAATTCTTTTTTTTCTTCCTTTCTTTCTATTTTAATTTTCAACTGCAGCTTCATAGAGATGGTTAAGATCAAGATGCTATAAAAACAAATTTAATAATGGATACTTTCTGTACATAGCTTTCTTAAACAATGTTTAAAGCAAAATATACATTGGGATATGAAAAGAGAATAAAAAAGAAATCTTCATTGCCTATAAGTTTTGTTGTTGTTGTTGATTTTAATAGTGATGAACTCAAAGTTTCCTCTTTCTGCTTAAGTAAAATTTTAACAAGTATGAGCAATAGCATTGGTATTGAATTATAGAGGATTCTTCTCAGTCAAAATTATGCAGTAGGCTTTCAAGTAAAAGTTGATAAACAGATCCAATTTATTTATTTTTGTTTGTTCCAAGATCTATTGAAATTACCAAATACTTAGTAATAAAATAAATCAAAACCAGCAGTTCTCCTAGGTAGATGCCTAACAGAAATGCACACATATGTTCATAAAGACATGCAATAATTGTTTATATAGCAACCCTATTCATAATCATCCAGTATTTCACACTAGCCAAATACCCAGCAACAATAGAAAGTAAAGGTAAATTGGATAATAATCACATGGTGGTATTCTAAATAGCAATAAGAGCAAAATAAAGTACAACTATATACAGCAACATGGGTGAATCTCCATACATAAGATTAATTGAAGGAAGCAAGACAAGAGTGTATATACTGTAAGATTCTAATTATATAAAATATCAAAACAGGCAAAACTAACACGTCAGAGGGCAGGAAAGTAGACATCCTTGGGAAGTGGGGATTAGAGTCTGAAATGTTGGAGAAGGTGAACTTCGGAAATACCTGGTAAGGATCTGCTGTTTGATCTGAGGGCTGGTTACACAAGTGTGCTCTTTCCAAACACTAATCAAGTTATATCCTCATAATATGTTTTCTTCTCTGTATGTTTGTACTTCAATAAAAATTGAATACATAAACAAGTGAATAAATGAATAAAATCTCCATAGCTGGGCTAGGAAGCTGGGAGGAGTGTCATCAGCTCACATGATAATTATAGAGATTGTAAAAAGTGTAAAGCTGATAGGAATAGCTTAAAAAATCATAAAAATACTATGAAGTTGAGAAAATTGCAAACTCATCCAAGTGAAGAAGAAGATCTCTAAAAACTGATCAGAATAATGTCAAAATTATAGGCGGTGGTATCATCAAATCAGAACCAGGGGGCTGGGGAAAATGTACTCTTGCTGCCAAGACTGATCAGTGTAGATCCTTATTTACAAAGACAAAAAGATGATTAAGGATCCCCAAACATCTGAACCAATCCACCCCTGTGAGAGGAAGCATCAAGCCAAACCCAAGATTCAAATCCAGGAGGAAAAATGATTAAGACTAAAAAGCAAAATCTGAACGTAGCAAAGTATAACTAGTATACTCAGAGATATCAGTGGCAAAATACCGTCACCCAGGTCAGGCAAGTTTTCTTCTACTGTACGTCTTCAGATATTTTCTCCTCTGTGCCTTCCTTCTGGAAATCATATTCAGGGCTTTTTGAACGTTTGACACATCTCTATGTCTCCTACAATGCTTCCACCTCAGGAGTTTCATGGGAACAAATGTGTATCTGTTTGGTTGAAAGCTGTGGGCTCTGCAACTTGGACAGGTTGGTAAACTTCTGTATGCCTCAGTACTTCTATTTTTAAAGCAAAATATATTATCTGCCTCATAGGATAATAGTATGGATTTGTGATCTGAGAGACCAACATAGATGTCCCTATATCAACTAAGATGGATCCTTGGATTAAGGACATAAAAGGGTTCAGGGCCTGGGTGGCATGGCATGTTTGTGGCTACAAGAAAAACCACACCCTTAATAAACTCCCTACCCAGAGGAGCTTATCAGGCTGCTTAACAACCCACACAAGTCTGACTGGACAGGGACAGGTCTTACATTCTTTCCTGATAAGCAATTGAAGACATTAAGCCAGTTTCAGCCAGTTTACAGAGGCTGCATACAAACCGTCTTTGTGCCCTACAGTTCACCTTCTGATGTAAAGGGCTAAATTCCACCACATTTTAATGCAAAAACCCTGTCCCAAAGAGAAGACGGGATGCATGTTACATATATGTTTACCCATTGCACATGTGCCCAGCTTCTCTCATAAATAAGTGCAGTTTTCCCCCCATATCTGCTTAATATGTATGGTACAGGCACTGTGAGGCTCAAAACCCAATGTCCTTGCCCTCTTGGAAGAGAGAGAACGTTCGACACACTGTAGAGATTGTCTCTTCCTGATTTGAAAACCGATATTGCCCATAAAGCTCTCCTTTCTACTATTTAGCCGTCCTGGTGGTCTTTTGGAGAACAGATTAAAGGAAACAATGTAATAACAGTTCCATCATAGTTCCTGGCCAAAGAAACAAGCATAAAACTACCTCAACACCAAAATACTTATTAATAGTTTCATGCTTGGTACACATCATTTTAAAAAAATAATTCATTACAGTCTCAGATTTCATTGTATGGGTCAAAGATTTTAATTTACTTGGCTATATCAGTTGCTTTTGACCATTATAAACCTGAGAAATAAAATGAAATGAAATCTTGCATGTATATTTACATGTTGCTATCACACTGCCTGGTACCTAGCTGGTACTTAATAAATTTTGTAATAAAGGTCTAAAAGGAAAATGAGAGTTGATATTCAACTCTCTGATATGTTCTAAAGTCAGTTTGTAAGGTGACTAATTTGGATATTTAAATGTATCCTTGGAAAACCTTTTAATGGCTTATAAAATATAAAAGGGTATACATGTTTTTTTAATACAACGTTGAAGGCAACTTTTCCTTAAGCAGTTTTCTTTGATCCTCATTTAATTCTTCAAGCTCTTTCATGATGAAGAAGCAAACTGATCCACTTCACTTGCCTAGAAATAAATGTTTCACTTTTTCAGTGACTGGGAAAATTTTAAAGACATTAGCCTATTCTGCATGATGAGTGATCATTTCAGACTTGACTGTTTCCATGGCTTGAGGTAGAGGGGTACAGCAGAGAGTATTTTAGTTATATCCTCTTTTGCCCTTCTTTTCCAATTACTCACAATTGAAATCAGTTAATTGTGTGTGTGTAGACACACACACACACACACACACACTCACACACACACACACATATATCTATTCCTTGATTAAGTCTTTCATGTTGTCCAAGGGAAATTCAGTGCCCTACTTTCTAAGCGCTTTCTCAATTCTAAGGCTAGGCTTCCAATAAGTAATCTAATCTTCTTTATTGTATTTGGAGGACTAATTTCCCACCAAAACTCACTTCTGGTTACTTTCTTTGATGCAGTGAGCTTCCTCTTTTGGTGGTCTCGACTGGACCAAACTTGAGTTCTTCTTCAGAACCTCTATGATAGAACCTTGAATGGAAATGTCAGGTTGGGTTTTGGCAGACTGGGAAAGAATCTCTTGTAGAGCTCATGCATGGATCAATATCTCTAAAACTCCTCTTACCCCCACCTCCCTGGAGGAGTGCTGGTTTCTCTGAAGGGCAGTCAATAAAGAAGGGTTGAAAGAGATACCTTTGAAAAGCAGACCAGTGTTAATAAAATGATAAAAAGCATACTGAGAAGAGGATCTGACATTTGAAGTGGAGATTCATTGAGCGTCTGGCTTCAGGCAAAGGAAACTGTAGGATTTAGATAGATTTGCTCCTCCCTCCTTTCAAGCTTTCATTGAAGAATAATATATAGAGAAAAAGGTGCACCTAGTACAAATCAAAAGTGGGAAACTCACTGAACTTTGACACATGGAGCACACTCATATAACCTGAACCCAGATTAAAAAAAACACAACACTAAACTTGTCCCTAGAAACCTTTCTCAAATGCCCTTCAAGTTACTGTCCCCCCTCTCCCCAGGTAACTGCTCTCTTCTTTGCTATAGCAGGGGTAATAGGCACATTTGCTATCAAAACTTTGTTCATTTACCTACCAACAGTAAGACTTAGGTAAATTTGGTTAACTTGGTCTCTGCATCTGCCATGGAGGGGATTTTAACACCTATGTTGTTATTACCACAGTGCCTGCTACATAGCTGGTACTTAATAAAGTTTTGTAATAAAGGTCTAAAAGGAAAATGAGAGTTGATATACAAAACATCTTGGCTAATAAACTGGGGTTCAGAGGAGAAAAAAGAGGAATCTAACTACTTAGGACAGTTTGTATTCAGTGAACTGTGATCATTTACATATACTTCCCTTTATACTACAGTTAGGGTATAATATTGATATTGTTGATATTTTGAAACTATGTAAAATTTTATATCACCTTTGCTTTTTTTTTCTTTCTTTCTTTTTTTTTTTTTCCTTTCTTTTTTTTTTTTTTTTTTTTGGTCAGAGAGAAGGTCTCATTCTGTTGTCCAGACTGGAATGCTGTGGCATGATCATAGTGATCATAGCTCGCTGTAACCTCAAACTCCTGGGATGCTCAAGCAACCCTCTCACTTCAGCCTCCCAAATAGCTAGGCCTATAGGAACAAGACACTATGCCTGACTAATTTTTAAAATTTTTCTATAGAGACAGGGTCTCACTATGTTGCTCAGGCTGGTCTCAAACTCTTCCTGGCCTCAAGCAAGCCTCCCAAAGTGCTGGGATAACAGGCACAAGCCACCACACCTTCCCTCATCTTTGCTTTTTATTTTAGGATAATAAAGAAGGTATTATAAATAATAATCCTAAAAGAGGAGCATCCTTTAATTCCAGCTGAATTGAGGATCACTTCTCTATTCAAATTTTTCCTCTACACACTCACCACGCTTGCCTGGGACACTTTGGGGATGCTCGTGCCTCTTTGCATTGCTCAAGTCATTCTTTCCATGTAAAACAGTTGCCTGGAAGGACATTAGGAACTAATAATAGATTTAGAAAGGCAAGTCAGGAAGAGAAGTTGTCTTGAAATGTGCATCAGATAGTCATTGTACAGTATTTAGCAATTTAGGTGTTGTTGATATTGAGTGGGCTTAGAATTCAAACTCAGAGAGGCAAGCAGCCCTGTGTCCATGAACGCCTGGCCATTCATGGCAGTATATCCTAGCTGAGGGAGATGACACTTAATCTAAGTGCAATGCCAGTACCTGTCCAATAAGACTGGCAATTAGGAAGGGACTATAGTTCCAGCAGGTCACTAAAAAATAAATCTAACAGTATATCCAGTTCTATGTTCAGTACAACAAGTCAAACTGTATGGTATACTGGAGGATGGTGAATGAAAGTCTAAAGATTTCAAGTTAAATAGAAATCTACTCTCGCATTAACCAAATATTCTCTGAGTATCTAATATGTAGCTGATATAGGGAAGATATACAGAAAAACAAAGTTGACTATCAGAGTCCATTCTCAGCTAACAGGACTTCTTTAGTGAAGACTTCATTCCAAGTCCCTGGACGAAGTAAAGCTGAGATTGAGATTCTGAATGTCCTCGATAATTACTGAGGGAATTGCTATTGACCAGAACAAGTAAGTAGTCTTGTAGTCTAAGGGCAGAGAACTGATGCAGGTCCAAACAGACATGCATCCATGTCCTGCTCTATCTACATAAAATACAAATTGAATTCATATTAAAGCTCAAATCCATGTTCCTCCTCAGAGCCCTACCCAGTGCCCTCAGTCAAAAGTCATTTTTTTCTTCCTCTGAAATTGTCTTGTTGCCTAGATCACCCTTATGGAATTTGTCCTACATTGTCTTGGTTTGTCATTACATGTATGTATCTTACCATGCTAACTTTAATGTAAACTCCTGGAAGGTAGTAGCCATTTATTGCAACACTGCTTACCCTTGTAGCATAGCACCTAACGTAGTTCTCTACCTATAACAGGTGTTTCATAAATATTTTATGTTGGGTAATCTGAAGCGCTAATGTCTGGGTTTGTCTGTTCCACATTCTAACTTAGTCCTTTCACACTATTTAGACTTGGTATTTCAGCCCACTGCTATATCTCTCCAAGTACCACAAATCATAATTATACACCAAGATTCAAAGATGTGGCTTTTCAATACATGCTTTTCATGACTGAAAAATTCTCAACCTTTGTATACATTATATATTGCATCACATACTAGTATATGTAAAATCACATAAGATATATAATATATATGATTATATTAATTATAAATATAAATTATCATATAACACACATATAATATAATATAAATATATTTGTATGGTACACAGATGTATGTATATATATTGTGTATTAATATTACATATGACAAAAGCATATATTTCTATGCATACGTATATGAAGATATATGTTTTTTTATACAAATACACACAATATTTTTTATAAAAATACACACAATATTTTCTTCTATACTTTCTGTTTTTTCTTGATCTCTCATGAACTCTAGTTTCCCAAGCATTTTGCAAAGCAATTTTTAAAAAATTAACTAAATGTGAATCTACAATGAACAAAAAAATACCTAAGGGACCTGGAGGATGTCACTCTTGGGGAAATGATGGAAAAGAAAAAAAAGAAAAAAAAAATGATGGAAATGGCCAAGCATATATGAGCAATTGGATGCTGAGGAAATTTCAGAGACAAATGATTGACAGTTTTCTGCAAGAAATAATAACTTGGTTTTCTGTGGCATCACACTGAGAATGCACAAAGCTTTGTTTAAACAAACAAACAAACAAACAAAAAAACTTGAAGAAAAAGATTTTTCTCTTTCCTTTCTGCCATTTGGCCAGAGACAATTCAGATCCAGCTCTTAAGTATTAAGTGTAAGCAGCTAGGGATAGAATATAAGGAGAACCCTAGACATTCTGCTTATTTCTACTTTTAGTCTGTTACAAAAAAGTACATTTTGGCTTTCTCGTACAGGGAAACTAGTTACCGCTTTAAGAATGTGATGACAACAGTAATAAAAGAATAAATTACATAATCCTACTCCTCCTCCATTCATATTAATAACAGAATCTTCTTGTATCAGCCCCAAGGGTGGAGATTTCTATCTGAAGAAACACCCTAGAATCACAGACAGAGCATCTCTGGCACTCCCAAGTGAGTCCCTAGACAGTCTGTAAACCTCCCTGTTGAGTTTTCACACATCAAGGAAGCTCTGTCCCTTGCTCCTGGGGGCCTTGAACCACCTTTGAAGGTAGACCTTATTGGTTCTTCCCAGGCTACCCCAAAATTAAAAGGGGGAAATCCTTTAATGGTTTCTTCAATAGAAGGGGAAAAAAGCAGGTGATAAAATTTTATAGCTATTTATAATAATAATATTAAAACCCCTATCATACATGAAATAGAAGAAACTCCCCTTAACCTAATAAAGTTTATCTACTAAAAATCAATCATATTTGCAGGAAAAGCTGAGATGCACTGCTTTACAAATCAGAAATAAGAAAGTATATAGAAAATCACCATTTTTATTGAACATTTTATCCAAAGTCCTAGCAGATAATAAAAAATCAAACGAATACTTGTCATAAATAGGGCAAAAAAATCTGTCAATTCCAGGATAATATGATATTTATGTAAAAGAAGCATGAATCTGCAGTCAAATTACTAAACTTGACTATTACAAAAAGTATAGCTAGGTTTCTGGACATAAGACCAAAGTATAAAATACTGTGCATTTTTATACACTGGTAATACACAGTTAAAAAGTGTAATTTAATATACTATTTTCATTGTCAAAATATTTAAAACTGAATAAACATGAGATAAATCTAACAACAGATACATGAAGAAAATGATAAATTTTTAAGTCAATAAGAAAGGCAAAAGTAAATAGTTTTTTAATAGGTTTATTACTATTATAAAAATATAATTGTCTCCAAATTAATCTAAAAAATGCAATGTCATTGCAGTCTACATCAAAAAGATATGAGTAGGTATTTCAAAAAAGAGAAATAAGAATCAATAATAGGCAAAAATTTACCAAAAAAATGTTGGTGTTTATTTACCAACAAATAAAACCATAAAGGGATATTTGTTTGCATGCACCAAGTTGAGAACAACATAGAAAGTAAGTACTAAGAGTTGAATACATGTAGAACAGGCAGTAATCTCATTCACTGTGTGAATATAAATTGGTATAAGCACTTTGGAAAAGAAGTTGGCACTGTCTTGTAAAGCTAAAGAGGTATCTTGTTTGTTCTTGTTGGGCCTCCCCTTTATTTCCTGTCTTTTTATCCAGCTCCAATTTAGTCACATGCAGGGTATTTTATCCCTCAATTCAACTCCTAGAAATATACAATTGGAAACTCTTTCACATGTGCACTAGGAGATATGCATAAAAATGTTCATAGTGAAGAAGTTTGAAAGGGCAAAAAGTGGTGACCAAACCAAATGTACTTTGACAGAAAATTAGATCATTTTAATCTTCAATGTTCACAGAGATGAATGGTACAGGTCAATGAAAATAAATAAACTGTAGTGTCACATATCATTCTAGATGTATCTTAAAAAGATACTATTATTAATAAATGGGCAAAATAAGTTTTAATAGAATATATATGGAATGATACCAGTAATATAAAGTCATAAACATACAAATTTTTACAATAGATTGCTTATGAAAATATAAATAATGTATGGTAAAAAATATGATCCAAGGATATGATAAAAACTAAAAGAGTGATTATCATTGGCAGGAGTATATCTCACCATGTTTACAGAATAAAGGAGAGGAAACAGATATTTATACCATTAGGTGCAGAAAAAGCATTTGATAAATTTCAATATCTATTAATAATAAAAACCACCAATAAAGTATAAATAGAAGGGAAACATTTTCAACCTGATAAAAGACAACTATGGAAAACCAGGCAAGTTATACCTCTTCTATCTAATAGTGTAGAAAGAATACTTAGCCGGTGAAATGAGTCAAGTAAGGAGATAAAAGGCATACAATTGAAAAGAAGTTAAACTATCTTATTTGAAGATGATTAAATCATGAATATAGACAATTCTAAATATCTACCAAAAAGTTACTAGAAATAATAAATTATTTTATCATGGTGGATAGGATGCAAAATCAATATCCAAAAATCAATTGTCTATTTATACCCTAGCAATAGCAATTATAAATAAAATGTAAGTAATACTATTGATATTGATAATGGCATCAACAAAGATTGATTGCAAAGTATTACTAAAATAAAATTAATAAAACCCAAATGAATGGAGAAATATGAAATGTTCATGTATTCAAGCACTCAATGTTAAGATGTCTGTTCTCCTGAATTAATCTATAAATTCAACACAATCCCAGCCTAAATCACAGTAGGTGGCTCTTTCCCCTTCTCCTTTCCCCTCCTTTCTCCCCTTCCCATTATTTTTGTGGAAATGGACAAGTTGATTCTAAAATATATATGGAAATACAAAAGCCATACAACAGCCGAAACAATTTTGAAAAAGGACAAAGATGGAGGAATAACAGTACCTGGTTTCAAAACATATTATTAAGTAATCAACACAGTATGGTACTGGCAAAAGTATACACACACATACACACACACATACACACATATGTACATGTACATGGAACAAGAGTTATAAGACAATGGAACAAACTGGGAATCCAGAAATAGATACACACATATCAATTGATTTTCATAAATTGTACCTAGACAATAGCAGAACTAAAATTTTGTGTACATTTTTAAATTTTTAACAAATGGTGCTAGGACAATTGATATCCATGTGAAAAACCTTGACACATATACTTCACACTGCACACAAAAATAAACTCAAAATAAAACATTTGATTAAATAGAAAAGTTAAAGCTATAAAATTTTTAGAAATAAACATGGGGGATATTTATAGCTCAGATACTACAGCAACAATATGAACCATTAAAAAAAAGTTCATAAGATGGACTTTATTACTATAAAATTAAAAAATTTTCCTCTTTGAATGGCACACTTGGGACAATAAAAAGGTAAGCCTTAGAATGGAAGAAAATATTGGCAAAACACATTATCTAATAAAATTGTGACAAAAAATTCCTACAAATACAAAATGACGACACAAACAACTCAATATAAAACGGGTAAAATTTTGACTATACACATCCCTCAAAAGTATTAAAGATGGCAAATAAGCATACGAAAAACTGCTTAGAGGCATTAGTCATCAGAAGAAAGCAAATTAAAACCATAATACGAGGTCACCACATCCACATTAGCATTCTAAAATTAAAAAGGCTGATTATGCCAAATGTTGGTGAGCTATAGAGCAAATGAAATTCTCATACATTGCTGGTAGGACTGTAATATGATACAACTATGAGAAAATCATTAGGCAGTTTCTGATTAAGTTAAACATAACCTACCATATGAACCAGCTATTCCATTACCAGATATTTACCCAAGAAGAATGAAAATACATGCCCACACAAAAAAACCCGCACATGACTGGCAATAGCAGCTTTATTCACAATAAGCAAAAACCAGATGTAATCCAAATGCCCACTGACAAGAGAATGAGTAAACACAATGTAGCATATCTACGCAATGGAATATTATTCTACAAAAAAAGTAGTAAACTATTAAAATAAGCAACAACATGGATGAATCTCCATGAATTAATCATTATGCTATGCAAAAGATGCAAAAAATAAAAACTGAATGTTTCTATTTATATAAAACCTAGAAAATGCAAACCAACCTATTTTGATAGAAGACAGATCATCAGTTGGCTGTGATCAGCCAGAAGCGGAGGCAACATAGAAGTATTATATCTATTTTTTTGTGGTGGTGGTTTAACAAGAGTATGAATCTGTCAAAACTCATAAAATTGTGCACATTAAATGGAAATTTAAAAAAAAGACACCATTAAAAAAATGAAAAGGCATGCTACTAACTGAGAAAAATATTTCATATATATATGTATATATGAGAGAGGTCATATACCCCAAATATAAGAAGGACACTTTTAACTCAATAAGAAAACAGCCTAATTTGAAAAATGAACAAAAAATGTCAATAGATTTGTTTCAAAGAAGTTATATGAATGACCAATAATCATATGAAAAGATGTTTAATATCATTAGATCTCAAGGAATGCAAAGTAAAATCATAGTAGCTAAAATTAAAATAAAATAAAACATTGAACTAGATCTATCTAATGAGTATGGATTATCTGAAACCTCCATACATGTTTGGCAGGAATTTATAACATGGGTATTAACACATTGGAAATGTTTTGAAGTTAAAGATAGACTTATCTATTATATTATTATAATAAACAATATGTTCTATAAATAATGAAATTTGAAATACACATATCTGAAACATTTAAAACCATCCTACATGTTTTTTAGGATTACATAACTATGGAATTAAATATAAAGAAATTCTTAGTGATAATAAACGCTTTGGAAGTGAGCAGTTGCTTTTTCTACTTTTTGGGGAGGGCATTAAGAAGAATCTGACGGACATGAGGTACTCAGGGCCTTCAATCCTTTGGTGATAATCATTTCTCAAGCTGAATATTCATTACATGACTGTTCACGATATCTTTATGCATATATTAATATTTATTCTGTTTTAAATATTTCACAGTACAATTTTAAAAATAATTATAAGAAGTAAAACAAATAAAGAATGAGGAGAATTATGTGGTCCTAAGAAGCATCATTCTGATGGATGAAGATCTGCTTTGTCGGGTTGTAGTCTGTTCTGTTCTCATTTCTTGGTGTGCTCTTGGCTGAAGAATGACCAGACACACCAAAACCAAGGCAAGCATGGAACAAAGTTTATTGAGGACGGACAAGATAGTTTCACAGAGCAAAATACATTTGCCATAACAAAAAGGGTCTTGGTTACTGTCTTGGGTCTTGTTTTACAGTGTCTGGACTGGGCCCTCCTCGCAGTTCAGAAGTCACCATCAAACCACTTTGATGGACAATTGGGAGTTATATGACCTGAGTCTTTCTTACTGAAAGCCCATTTGAGGGGACTGAACCACAATGTATATTTAAACTAATGACATGATGATTAGTCTTAGGTTGTCCTAGGTCACTTTCCAGACCCTATTGTACCCCTGTGCTGCTTGGCCCACCGCTAGGGAATCCTTTGCATTCTTTTGCAGTGGGCACACCAAGTTCTGATTGGCAGATTGGTAGGGCGTTCCCTCCTCCCTCAGGTGTGGCAATTGCTGGGGGTACTTGCCTTTGTCCCCAGGAGGGCCGGAGGTCCCTTGCTGTCTATCTAACACTTAACCTGCCTGTCCTGAAATAACTCAGCCCAGGTGTCTTTATAAGACTGACCATTTGGAATGATGATGGATCCTGTTTTGTCCCAAGACAACAGTGTAATTGGAAGCTGTTGTAGTCATAGAGATTCAAAAAAAAAAAAAAATTTAAATCAAGCAAAGGCATTCATTTCAAACTCACAAAAAGTGCAACTCAACCTATTATAAAAATTTCAAAACTATCTTGCATTTATGTGCTGAATAACAAAGAATCAAAGTCCATGACCAAGGTTTTTGTCATAACTTTGTGAAGAACAACACTTACGAGTCAAGGAAGGAAATCAAGGACATATATGAACAAAAGTCATGAACAAAATACTCATAAAATAGTCATGAAGAGCTAAGAGACATATCAAGGTATTTCTTATAAGTAATTAATTAAATGCAAATTAAACAAAAAAGTAGCTTTTTTGTCCATCAAACAGGCAAAGTTTGAGAAATAATGACCACGGCGTTGTACAGAATGCAGTAAGAATGACACTCTCTGATGCAGCTAATGAGAAGGAAAACTGATAAAAATTTTTCTGGAAAGCACATTATTAAAATATATCAATATTTTAAAAATATTCATGTGTCCTGGTTAAGTAATTAATACTGTAAAATATTTAATAAGGAAAAAGTAAGAGATGTGAACAAAAATGTATTTATAAGGATGTTTTTAAAGCATTATTTATAATATTTAATAATTAGATAAAGATTAAATGTTCAGATAAATAAATCATTGTAGTTTAAAATAATACATTATATAATTTTGATTTTTAAAGTGTTAATAGCAAGAGTAATGAGTAATAATAAGATTTCAAGAAAAAGCATGACGCAAGACTAGTATGGTGTGAATGTTGTATTATGTGTGACTGGTAGAATATATATTTTTATCCATTTATGAGACAAATGAAGGAAGCATATTTTCTAAACAAATCTCTTTAATGTCTCTGCTTCATCCTACAACTTAGAAGAATTTACAACCTTGGAAGAGAAATGGAAGTTGCTTTTTAACTATCATCGTCAGAGGATTAGAGGGAAGCTGCCTTAGCAGGATTTTCCAGGTCATTCCCCCTTCACAATTTTTGCAGCCCTTTTGTAGTGTGTAACTGACTCTGACATTCATTTACACAGTAGCCAATGCTATTTTCTAGAATGCTCCCTCAGGTGGCAAAATCTCCTATTCAAATTGCCCATTTACTATAGTTTAAAATCACAATAACACAGAAAAAAGCAATCAGCATGCAGCTCTAACTCCTCAGCACCCCCTATAAACAGGTAGTTAAATTCTTGTACCAACTGATTCCTTGAATGATATTGGCTAAAATCGATGGTGTAAACTCCACTTCTGGTTTAAGACTAGGATCTGATTACTGAGTTGAGCTGCTCTAGTAGGGTAAAGAATTCAGGACTGAGGGTGAAAATAATTGAGCTATTAAAGGAAGTTTCTTTTTTTTAAGAAGTCTCTTCTTAGATTTTAATCCCAACACTTACTCAAGCCATATTTGAGAAAATGGGCTTTGGGGGAGAGGAAGGGAAAGGAAAGTGACAAATTGTTCTCAGCTATTTAAGAGTCTCTTAATAGATTCCAGCAAAAAATCCCTCAGTGAATTTTTCTCTGTTGGTACATAATGGGAGAGGGGAAAAGAGAGGTGTGGATAGGATGGGTGTATGGGGGATCCTTCACTCTAATATTGTTTAAAGTTCGTCAAGAAAGTGCGAAACAATGGTGAACTAGCACCTCTTATATTATCCTGGGTGGAGCTAGAACCCATCCTTCCAAGTGATGTATCATAAAAATGGAAAAAAAGGCACCACACGCACTTGCCATCAAATTGTTACTAACTGATCAACACTTAGGTGCTCACATGGAAGTAATATCCATCGGGTGCTGGGAAGGTGGGAGGGAGGTGGTGGGGATGGGTAAACTCACAACTCATGGGTGCAGAGCACACTGTATGCGGGATGGACACGCTTGTAGCTCTGGCTTGAGTGAGACAAAGACATTATATGCAACCAAAATGTTTGTACCCCCCTAATATTATGAAATTAAAAAAATAAATAAATAAAAAGAAAGTGCCACTATGTTGCTTTTAATTGTCAACTAACTTACCTGCGTGCTTTTAAATAATTGTGAGTAAAGAACTAATCTAAACTTATATCACACGTTAAACAAAGCAAGATAAGTTTGTGATTTGAGGAAATTGAGAGAAATACATGTGCTTTATGATCGTAGATACTCATAATATTAAGAGTAAGGTATACCAGCATTTATGTTAGCATTCTGAATATTCCTCTGTATTTCCCATATTGCCATAATGAATTTTTCTTAGAGACTTATTTTTCATGGTTTATATTTTAATTGCTCAGATAGACACGTCTTTAGCATTTTAATAATTCAAGGCCAAGTGGTCAAAATTTATAAAAATGGCTTGGTTTTAATGACAAATTAGATGAAAGAAACATCAAGCATTTCAAGTAGGATTTTACTGCTCATACTGTGTCATGCCAGTGAATGCAATAAAGGTTTTCTGAAGCTGATACCTGCACCAGTTCCAGAATGTTTAACACAGACACATTAACATTTTCCCTCAGTTTGAATGTGAATTTAAAAAGCAAGAACTCATTAGGTTACTTCTGTCTGCTTTCTACCTCAATTTTCCACCTCTCATGGGTTCCCTCTTACTGGGCCCATTGGGCTATGCAAGTTCAGGTGTATTTCCAAGGAGAAAGTAGACCGAAGATCAGAAGTGCTAAGAGGCTCAGTGTATTGTCAGACCCAGAGGGCTTATTATTAATATTTGTTCTTCCAGGTGAACAGCAAGCAGCGACCTAGAGCTAATTGCTGAGTCCTTCCCTGCTGCCTGACTCGACTCACAGCTTGACCCCAGGGGAGCTGGTCTGATCATGGGGCCTTCAGTAATCATGTGTTCACTCCTTCACTTTGGATCCATCCTTGGAGCTTGTTTTCTGCTCTGGCCCATATTTTGGTCCTAGATCAGTAACTTTTTCTGAGCTACCAGTCTTCCTTTAAGGAATACTTTATATTCCCTTTCTTAAGGAACTGACCTAGTCCTTAAACCTTCCCCAAGTAAATCAGGCTCTGCAGCTCACATACATCTCAAAGAAGTTGCTCATTGCTAAATTTGGCTTCTCTTCTACTTTTAGGACCTGTGGATATTTATGACCACCATTAATGTGTGTGCCATAACTGAAACTTACAATCCCTTTGTACTCTCTCTCTGGTCAATTCCATCGACAATATTCCCCTACCCTAGGATGAGAACCTCAGTGTATTTTCTTAGTCTTGCTGCAAGTCTATGTATGGTACTTCAGTTTTGAAGATTTCTTCCTAAGTGCTAACCTACATGTAAAGCAACAGCCAACAATGATTTATTACTAGCCTATGATTTTGGCTAATGGAGTTACTAATAAACATTCTTAACTGAATCAGAAAATTTAACATTAATTTTAAAATAATACTGCTTTTTATCTAGAAAAATTATTTTGTGAAAGGAGACTACACAACAGTTTTAGAAACATGACAGCCTGGACAATAATTTTGATAAGATTTAACATCTATATCTTATTTTAAGTATCTTAGTAAATCAGGAATAGAATGATTCTTATAATCATGATAAAGATTATATATCTAGAGATACAAACCAAACTTAATAGATATATTTAAGAGCTAATTCCCCTTAAATTGGAAGATTAAGACATATTTTTCATTCACTAATCAACATTGATCTGAAAGTTCTTAAGCAATAAAATAAGAAAATAATATAAATAACAATATAAAAATAGGATACAGATTCATAATCTATTTGCAATAAAAAAATCTAGTAGAATTAAGTAATTAATTGCATATTACATTTATAAAACCCAAGAATTTTTCTATATTCAGAGAAATTTAATGGCAAGAAAAATCTATTTATAATCACAACAGAAATTGAATGCTTAGGAATAAACTTGACAAATACTGTGTTGAGGTTAAGAAAGAAAAAGAAAAAATTTTTGAGACATATAAAAGATTTGAGAGAGCAACATAACCTAATAAAACTTTCTAGCAATTGTCCCTTGGTAGAAACATCAAATTGAACAACGATCCACACAAAAATTCATCTTCTTAAGAACCAAAAAATCAAGTTAGTGATCACAGCATTTGATTTGAACATAATAACAAGGAAAGAGGTACTGCAGAGGGTGGGAAGGACAGTCTTGTATTGCTAACAACACCCCCATCCCCAAATTAGTGGTCCCTGAGTAGCACAGCATGGAGAGAGAATCTGTGTGCTTGGGGAGGGAGAGCAAAGTGAGTGAAGGACTTTGCATTGGAGCTCAGTGTTGCCCTGGCACAGGGGAACACAACACAGGGTGTAATTCCGCTAGTGCCCACAGGGGAAACAGTTAGACTAGCCCTGGCCAGGGATGAATCCTACATCCCAGCAGAAGGAAACTGAGTTCTGGACAGCTTCGCCATAGCTGACTAAAGTGGCCTTGGGCCCTGAATAAATTTGAGTGGCAGTCAGGCCACAAGGACTGCATTCCTTGGGCAAGCCCTGGTACAACCCAGTATGACACCAACTGAGGTATCCATGGGGGTGCCTTTCCCAACTTCAGGCACAGCAACTCAGGGAGAGACTTCTTCCACTTGGGAGAAGGAAGACTATAGAGAAATTTGTCTTGCAACCTAAGTACCAGCTCAGCCACAATAAAAGAAGACACCAGGCAGACTCATGAAACCCCGAACTCCTGGAAATGCTCCTGAGTGGTGTTTCTAGACCAACCCTGGACTGGAAGGAAATCCATTGCCCTGATGGGACAAACCCAGTCTTGGCAGGGTTCATAACCTACTGATAAAAATGGCCTTGGGCCTTGAATAAATATCAGTGGTGGCCAGGAAGCAGTGGCCGTACTGATCTGGAAGGCTGTAGACTTCGGGTGTGACCCAGTGTGGTACCAACTATAGTGGCGATAGGAGTGCCAGCATCCAGGCAGCCCAGCATGGAGAGAGACTCCTGAGTGGGCGACAGTGAGAGAACAGACTGACCAAATTCCTCTGGTATTCCAGGGAATTCTCCCTTACCTTCCCCAAGTTCACCAAGACTGTGTATCTAAGGCTCTGCAAGAGTCTTAGCATTCCTGTGCTTAAGGTGCCCCCTAATGCTGAAACAGCCACAGTAGCCACAGGCTTAGGTTACAATAGTCAATCCCCTTTGAGTTCTTGGAAAGCCATCTCCAGAAGGACAGATATAAACAAACCCAAACAAGAGAGTTTGGAATAAATACTTGACTCTTTAATGCCCACACATCAACAAGCATCCTCAAGCATCAAGAACATCCAGGAAAACATGATCTCTCCAACTGGACTAAATAAAACAACAGTTACCAATCTTGGAGTGATAGAGATATGAGACTTCTCAGACAGGGAATTTAAAATAGCTATCTTAAGGAAATTCATTGAACTTCAAGATAGCACAGAGAAGGAATTTAGAATTCCATCAGAGAAATTTAACAAAGAGACTGAAATTTTAAAAATCAAGCAGAAATTCTGAGCTGAAAAATTTAATCGACAAACAGAAAAATCCATCAGAGTCTCTCAAAAACAAAATTGATCAAGGAGAAGAAAAAGTAATGAGCTCGAGAACAGGCTATATGAAAATACACAGTCAGAGGAGGAAAAAGAAAAAAAGAATAAAAAAGAGTAAAGCACACTCATGAAGTCAAGAAGATAGCCTCAAATGGACAAATATAAGAGTTATTGGCCTTAAAGAAGATGTAGAAAGAGAAACAAAAGTAGAAAGTTTACTCGAAGAACTAATATTAGAGAACTTTTCAAACCTAAAGAAAGATATCAACATACACATACAAGAAGGTCAAAGATCACCAAACATATTCAACCTAAATAAGACTACCTGAAGGCATATAATGATCAAACTCTCAAAGGTCAAGAATAAAGAAAGGACTCTATAAGCAACAAGAGAAAAAAAGCAAATAACATGTAAAGGTACCCAGATACATCTGGCAGCAGACTTCTCAGCAGAAACCTTACAGGCCAGGAGGGAGAGGGATGACGTATTCAAAGTATGGAAGGAAAAAAACTTGCAGCCTGGAATACTATATCCAGCAAAATTATCCTTCAGACATGAAACTCACTGGTATAGTAAGTACACAGACAAATACAGAATACCCTCACACTGTAATCATAGTGTATAAATTACTCATATCTTTAGTAGTGAGACAAAGACAAATGTATCAAAATTAATAACTACAATAATTTTTAAGAGATAGACACTATAAAAAATATAAATAAAAATATTGAAAAGCCAAAAAGCATTAAGATGGAAAAGTATAGTTTTTTTTTTTTAGTTTTCTATTTGCCTGCTTTTTTTTGTTATCAGAGTTGAGTTGTCATTATTTTAAAATAACTGGTTATAAGATGTTATTTGCAAACCTCATAATAACAACAAAACAAAACCTATAATAGATATATAAAAAAATGAAAAGTAAGAAATTAAGATGTATTACCAGAGAAAATCACTCTCATACAAAGGAACCCAGGAAGGAAGGAAGAAAGAAAGAGAGGACCAACAAAATAACCAGAAAACAAATAATAAAAATGGCAGTAGTGAGTCATTTCCTATCAGTAATAATATTGGATGTAAATGGACTAAATTCTCCTATCAAAAGATATGTAATGACTGAATGGATTTTTTCATAAGACTGAACTATATATTGCCTACAAGAAACTCATTTCATCTATAAACATACACAGACTGAAAGTGAAAGGATGGAAAAAGAGCAGGAGTAGCTATCCTTATATCCAGAAAAGTGGATTTAAAGAAAAAACTTTAAAAAGAGCCAAAGATGGTCATTATATAATGATAAAGGAGTCAATTCAGCAAGAAGAAATAATAATTGCAAATATATTTTTGACCCTACAGTGGAGCACCCAGATATATAAAGCAAATATTAATAGAGCTAAAGAGATATATAGACCCTAATACAATAATATCCAGGGATTTCAACACCCCACTTTGAGCATTGGAGAAATCATCTAGATAGAAAATCAACAAAGGAATATCAGAATTAATTTCCACTATAAACCAAATGGACCTAATAGACATTTATAGAACATTTCATTCAAGAGTATAGAATACACATTCTTCTCCTTAGCAAAGAAAACATTCTCAAGAATAGACCATAGGTTAGGCGACAAAACAAATCTTAAAAAATTCAAAAAAAAAAGAAATCATATCAGATATATTTTTTGACTACAATAGAATAAACCTACAAATCAATAACAAGAGGAACATTAGAAACTGTACGAACACATGAAAATTAAACAATATGCTCCTGAATGACCACTGGGTCAGTGAAAAAATTAAGAGGGAAATTTAAAAATTTATTGAAAGAAAAGAAAACACAAATACAAAATCCCAAAAGCTATGCAAATTCAGTAAAAGCAATACTAAGAGGGAAATTTATAACAATAAATGCCTACATACAAAAAGTATAAAAACTTCAAATAAGCAACCTAATGGTGCATCTTGAAGAACAAGAAAAGCAGGAGCAAACCAAACACAAAACTAGTACAAGAAAAGTACTAATAAAGATCAGAGAAAAAAATAAATGAAATTGAGACTAAAATTAAATACAAAAAATTGAGCAAATGAAAGGTTGTTTCTTTTAAAAGAGAAACAAAATCAACAAACCTTTAGTCAGATTGAGAACAAAAGTGAGAAGACACAAATAAATAAAATGAAAGATTAAAAAGGAGACATTAAACTGACACCACAGAAATTCAAAGGATCATTAGAGATTATTATGAGCTATATGTCAATAACCTGGAAAACCTAGAAAAAACTGATAAATTACTAGACACATAAAACCTACTAAGACTGAGCCATGAAGAAATCCAAAACCTGAATAGACCAATAAGAACTAATGGGATAGAAGTGATAATAAAAGGTCTCCCGTCAAAGAAAAGCCCATGACCGAATGGCATCACTGCTGAATTTTGCCAGTTTTAATGAATAACTATTACCAATCCTACTTAAACTATGCCAAAAAATCGAGGAGAAGGGAATACTTCTAAACTCATTCTACAAGGCCAGTATTACCCTGATACCTAAACCAAAGACACAACAAAGAAAGAAAACTACAGGCCACTGCTTCAGAGTAACATAGATGCAAAAATTATCAACAAAACACTAGCAAACCAAATTAAACAACACATTAAAAAATATTCATGATGATCAAGTAGGGTGTTGGATGGTTCAACATGTGGAAATAGGAAAATGTCATACATCATATCAACAGAATGAAGGACAGAATCCATACGATCATTTCAGTAGATATAAAAAAAGCATTCAACAAAATTTAGCATCCCATTCATATAAAAATGTTTATTAAACTGAGCATAGAAGGAATATACCTAAATGTGATGAAATCCATATATGACAAATCCATAGATAGTTATATTGAATGGGTATACAATGAAAATTTTTCCTCTAGGTTTGGGAATAAGAAAAGGATGCATAACTTCACCATTTTATTCAACATAGTACTGGTAGTCCAAGTACTATGATCTAGTCCAAGCTAGAGCAGTTAGAAAATAGAAAGAAATAAAATGCATCCAAATTAAAAAGCAAGAAGTCTAAATTATCCTTGTTTGCAGACAATATGATCTCATATTTAGAAAAACCTAAAGACTACACCAAAAAACTATTAGAACTGGTGAATTCAGCAAAGTTACAGGATACAAAATCAACATACAAAAACCAGTAGTATTCCCATATGTCAACAGAGAACAATCTGAAAAAGAAACAAAGGAAGTAATCCCATTTACAATAGCTACAAATAAAATAAAATACTGAGAAATAAATTTGACCAAAGAATTGAAAAATCTTCAAAGAAAACTATAAAACATTGATGCGAGAAATTGAAGAGGACAGAAAAAATGGAAATATATTCCATATTCATGGGTTAGATGAATCTATATTGTTAAAATGCTCATACTAGCTAAAGCAATCTACAGATTCAATGGAATCCCTTTAAAAAAAAAGTAACATTTTGACAGAAATAAAAAATAATGACCCTAAAATTACATGAAACCACAAAAACACAGTATAGCCAAAGCAATCCTGAACAAAAAGAACAAAGCTGGAGGCATCAAATTACCTGACTTCAAATTATACTACAAAGTTATAATAACCAAAACAGCATGATACAGGCATAAAAACGGACACATAGGCCAATAAAACAGAAGAAAGAACTCAGAAATAAATTCGCACATTTACAGTCAACTCATTTCGACAAAGGCACCAATTTGGGGAAAAGATAGTCTCTTCCATAAATGGTTCTGGGAAAACTGGATATCCATATGCACAAATATGAAACTAGACATCTCTCTCAACACATATAAAAATCGAAGTGGGTTAAAGCCTTATATCTAAGATCTGAAACTATAGAACTACTATGAAACTATGCCACTAATAGAAGAAAACATTGGAGAAATACTCCAGGACATTGAACTGGGCAAAGATTTCTTCAATAAGACCTCAAAAGCACAGGCAACAAAAGGACAGGCAACAAAAACAAAAATGGACAAATGGAATCACATCAAGATAAAAAGCTCCTGCACAGCAAAGGAAGCAATCAACAAAGTGAAGAGACACCCATAGCATGAAAGAAATATTTGCAAACTATTCATCTGAGCAGGGATGAATAACCAGAATACATAAGGGGCTCAAAGAACTCAATAGCCAAAAAAAAAAAAAAAAAAAATATCTACCTTAAAAATGGGCAAAAGATCTTAATAGACATTTCTCAAAAGAAGACACACAAATGGCCAACAGGCATATGAAAAAATGCTTAACATCACTAATCATCAGAAAAATAAAGAACAAAACTACAAGGAGATATCATCTCACCTCAGTCAAAATCGCTTTTATGAAAAAGTTAGGCAGCAAGGCATTCTGATGAGGAAGTGAAGAACGGGGAACACTCATACACTGCTGGTGGAAATGTAAATCAGTACAACCACTGTGGAGAACATTACGGAGGTTCCTCAAGAACCTAAAAATAGAGCTATCATTTGACTCTCCTACTGCTGGGTATATAGTCAAAAGAGAGGAAATCAGTATGTTGAAGAGTTCCAGCACTTCCATGTTTATTACAGTAGCACTCACAATAGTCAAGATATGGAATTAACCTAAAGGGCCATCAAAAGGTTAAGGGGATAAAGAAAATGTGGTACACGTATGCAAAGGAATGTCATTTAGCCGTAAAAAGAATGAAATCTTGTCATTTGTAGCAACATGGGTGGAACCGAAGGACGTTATATTATGTGAAGGAAGCCACGCAAAGAAAGGCAAATATTGCATGTTCTCACTCATATGTGGGAGCTAAAAAGAATTGAACTCGTAGAAATAGAAAACAGAATGACTGTTACCAGAGGGTAGGAAGGGTAGTAAGGAAGAGGAGATAATGAGGGGTTAATGAATGGGTACAAAACAAGAGTTAGATACAAGGAGCATGTTCTGGTGTTTGGTAGCACAGCAGCGCAAGTATAGTTAACAATAATTTTCTGTATATTTCAAGATAACTACAATACTGGAATTGGAACATTCCTAACACAAAGAAATGATAAATGCTTGAGGTAATAAATATCCCAATTACTCTGACTTGATCATTACACGTTGTATACTTGTATCAAAATATGACATGTATCCCATAAATATGTACAACTACTGTATATGCATAATAATGAAAAATAAAAAATTAAAAATTGACAAAAATAAAAAGATTTGAATAAAGACACAAATATAATCTCTAATTTTAACATATGATGACAATCTCAATGATATTTGATGAATTATTTTCATCTGTAAAAACAAATACATCACAAAAGCAAAACAAAGCTTTAATAAAGAAAAAGCTGTAATGAGGAACTTATCACATTTTACAATATATTTTAAAATTATACTAATAAAAGAGGTTTTAGGCATTAGAATAACAGATCATTACAACTGCATAGAAAATTCAGTGTAAAAATCAAATACATGTAAGAATTGCTATGTGTTATGAGTGGCATATGAATAAAAGAATGAATTTTTACATAGTGATAGTTGATGGAACAACTGGAATTTATTTTGACAGAAGTTAGAAAAACTTTACCTCGTAGCTTATGCAAACACAAATATGAAAACTCTATCAAGATGTAAAACTGAATACAAATCTACATTTGGAAACAAAAATATAAAAAAAATTAAGATATAAAACACACACACACACCCCATAAAATACCTGAAGAGGATAATAAAAAAGATGTTAACTTTTAACATATTAAAATGTGTCACGGTACAGCAAACCAACAAATCAAAATTAAAAAGCATCGGCAAATTGAGAAAATGTAATATGCTGCAATTGTAGTATAAGCATCTTTAAAATATATAAAATACATAAATCACTAAGAAAAAAATAAACATCTTGAATGAAGAAAGCAACAAATACATACACAATATGAACAAAATAAGTTGTTTGTCAAATGGTAAATATGCATAAGTATGAATAAACATGTATGTATGTGTTTATGTATAAATTCAGTCCCATTTGCAATCAAAAAATACAAATCAAAAAATACAAATTTCATCTATCAACTTAGGAGAGTTAAAAAGGAGAATATGAAATGATATTGTGGGGGTAAGTATGACTGAATACTAATATTCTTACAATTCACGGGTGTGAGCGCTTTGGAATCACATTTCTTTTAAAGAAAATTTGGCAGCATGCATCAAAATATTAGAATCAGTAATTCCACATTTAGAAATATAGTCTCAGAAAAAGGCATGCACAATTTAGCAAAACAGTTGTTTATTCTAGCATGTTTATAACAAAATATTTAAATCATCCAAATGCCAACAATAAGCTTTATTCAAATAAACTGGGATAGTTGGGGGAGAAAAAAACACCACAATGCTACCTAGCTATTAAAATTGATTTTGATGAAGAACAACTAATGTCTTGAAAAAATTTTATGATATATTTCTAAGTTGTAAAAACAAATTTATGAAGAATATAGACCCAATAATCCAAAATTATACACATAAACATGTATGTATACCTATATACTACAGATGTGTAAGCATATATATTACTAGGATGGATTGTAATGTCTTAAATAATATGTCTTGATAATACATAGATAAATAAGTAAAACAATAAATAAAAATATAATAAATGATTATTTCTATGTGATAGAAATAAAACATTTTTATCTTATTTATACTTTTGTATTGCTAAAGTTGTCTACATAGAATATTATTTGTAACTAATAGAAGAGAAAATACATTTATAATTTGAAAGTATTATATATGGTTTCTTTGCTCACTTAGTTATTCATTCGCATGCTCAGCAATTATTATTGAGCAGCTGCAGACACTTTATTAGGTACTGAGTAAAACTGCCTTTGCTGTCATGGAGCTTGCAGCTTAATGGGATAGCCAGGACAATCATGCAGAAACTCCACGCTTTCAAACACTTTGGCTATATAGGGAAAGAGCTGAACAGGTGCCTTTGAGAATTTATAACTGGGATCATATTTAGTCTAAAGACTCACAGGATGTTTCCCTAAAGAAATGACATTTAAGCTAAAAGACACAGTCTGAGTGTAGGATAATTAAGTAAAAATTAGGAAAGAAGGTCTCAGAGAATAAAGGGTATCATTTGCAGAAGCACTTTGTGGCAGAAAGGAGCCTCGTGAGTTAGAAAAATTGCAAACATTTTCTGATGAGGTTGGAGCATAGAAAGCAATGGGGATGTTTAAAGATGGGCTCTCAACTTGTAAAATAAAATAAAGACTTAGTCTGGATCCACACCTTTCACCTCTCACAAAAATCAATTCACGCTGGGTAACAGACTTGAACCTAAGGAGTGAAACTATTAGAATTCTAGAGGAAAATGTTGGAAATACTCTTCTAGACATTATCCTAGGCAAAGATTTTATGAAGACCCCAAAGGCAATCACAGCAACAACCAAAATAAATAAATGGGACCTGATCAAATTAAAAAGCTTCTGCACAGCCAAAGAAACTGTCACAAGAGCAAACAGACAACCTATAGCATGGGAGAAAATTTTCACATGCTACAAATCCAATAAAGGACTGATAACCAGAATCTATTTAGAACTCAGGAAAATCAGCAAGAAAAAATCAAACAACCCTATCAAAAAGTGGGCAAAGGACATGAATAGAAACTTTTCAAAAGAAGACAGAATAATGGCCCAAAAACATATGAAAAATTCTCAACATCTCTAATCACCAGGAAAATGCAAATCAAAACCACAATGAGATATCACTTATCTCCAGTGAGACTGGCCTTTATCAAAAAGCCCCAAAACAATAAATGTTGGCGTGGATGCGGAGAGATAGGAATACTCATACACTGTTGGTGCGACTGCAAACCAGTGCAACCTCTGTGGAAAGCAATATGGAGATAACTTAAAGAGATACAAGTAGAACTACCGTTTGATCCAGCAATCCCATTGCTGGGCATCTACCCAAAAGAATAAAAGTTGCTCTATGAAAAAGACACCTGGACCCAAATGTTTATAGCAGCACAATTCACAATTGCAAAGATGTAGAAACAACCCAAGTGCCCATCAATACATGAGTGGATTAATAAAATGTGGTATATGTATACCATGGAG
>CAUYSK010013959.1:10000-22806 GCA_963575035.1 Avahi laniger | reverse complement strand
TTGAGAACCAAGGATGCAGAGAATGATTTTCCTTTAGAAATAATGAGTGGAAAAAGTCAAAAAAGTGTCTTGTGCTCATATTATGGAAGTTTTAGGGAACCAAACTAAGTAATTCGGGTTACTATTTTCTAGACTAGTGCTGTCTAACAGAAATATAATGCAAGCTATATATGTGATCAAGTGTAACTTTAAATTTTCTAGTAACCACAATAAGAAACTGGTGAAATTTATTTAATAATATATTTTATTTCATCCAATATATACAAAATATTATCATTTCGACATGTAACCAATATAAAGTATTATTAATGAGACATTTGATATTCTTTCTTTGGTACAAAGTCTTTGAAATTCGATGTGTATTTTTATATTTATGACACTTCTCAATTCCAACTAGTCACGTTTCAAGTGTTCATTGTGTGGTTCTAGACAGGATGTTAGGGAGGAAAAATTTTTCCTTGACTGTCTTAAATTTAGTAGCTAGGGACCTGAAAATTAATCTGACAACATACAGATTAACAGGAGAAAAGGCATACGATTTTTATTGATGTTAATATTTTTATGAGTACTGGGAACGTCACAGAAAAGAAATGAGAATTCAAAGAAGCAATTAGACTCAGGGATTTATGTACCATTTTATTAATAATGAAGGGCTATAAATTGTGGAGAAGTGACTAGACAAAGGAAAGGGAATTTGGGCTTCCAGAGATGGTAGATTGTGGGAAAGTGACTAGGAAATATATGAGGGAAGCTAATGGAAGACAAGAGTTATTTCATAAGGTCTGTTTATGCAGACTCATTTTGGTGTGACTCTCAGTTTCTGGTGATCCCATCTCCTCTTCCTGGTACAGAAGGGCACTTTCACAAAGAGAAATTTATGCCTTGTTTTTAGACAGATAAGGGGAGACATTTGTTGATTCTCAGTTGCCTTCAGCTCAAAATAAACCTTTTGCCAAAGTGACGTATTTTGGGATGGCATATACTGATCCCTTTCAAGAGTGATAAACTTTATTATGTGTGCTTCCTGAGGGGCACAGGCCTTCAGATCTTTAGCAATACAGCCTGATACTTAGTTGATGGAAGAAAGTTGACATCGAGTGTTTTAAATGTCCTTTCCTTTAAGTTTCTGATTAGGCAAATGGCAAATAATTAGACACTTTTTTTTTTATAGTAGATTACTGCTAGGAGTGGAAATTAACATTTGAGAGTTTATCTCTGGAAACAGGTTCTTAGAGTTCTCTGAGGCATTACTTTTTTTCCTTCTTTTTTTGTAATGGACACATAGTCTGAATAGAAATTTACTTATCTCAATGAACATCTCATTCAAAGAGGCTGCTGTGGTTCTAGCCTGTGTTTAGAAAGGCTGGTCTAGATTTGGGTGTTTAGTTCTAGATTCTGACTCACATGATTTTTGATTATACAGGACAGTTCTCGAGCTATCTTATTTAAAGCATAACTGGCAAAGTCAGTGTCTCAAATATTCTCCAGTTATGAGTGTGTTATCGTTTATCTAGTATGTTTTTAGTAACTTAATTTCTCACTCTCCTACAGGCATCCAGTTTTATAGGTGATTTGAGCTATGCCATTGCTGGGTTGATATTTTTAGAATACAAAGCAAGTGCACAGTGGTCTGCAGAACTCCTGGTCATCAATTACCGAGGAGAACTTAGAAGTTACCTTGTAAGGTAAAAATGTACTTTGGAAAGTTCTTTTTGAAATAACGTTTATTTCTGTGGATTAGTGTCAGATTTTGGTATTTCTTTTTTTCCTTTCAGTATATTATGAAAAATTGAAAATACAATAGGGAAGTTGAAAGAATGGTATGGTGAACACCCATATATTTCCACTTGGATTCGAAAATTAAGATTTTACTATATTTGCTATATCACATTTCTATCCATCTATCCATCCCACTATCCAGCTATTGATCAACCTTCTTTTTCAGTGTATTTCAGAATAAGTTGGAGACATCAGTACTCAAATTCTTTAGCATGCATATCATCAGTTAGAGTTTAATATTTGCATGTATTTTATTTCTTTTGAGGTAAAATTTACATACAGTGAGACACACAGATCCTAACTGTACCAGCCGATGAGTTATAACAAATGCATAATTTGTACAATTCAAACCTCTGTCAAGATACAGAACATTACCATCATGCTAGGAAGTTCCCTCATGGCCCTTCCCAGTAAATCTCTTCCCACACCATCTCCCAGAGCCACTACTCTTTAAAATTTGTTTATTATAGATTAGTTTTGCCTGTTCTGTTATAATAATTCACCTTATTGGATCATATGCAATCGGCTCTCCATAACCATAGGTTTTGCATCTGTAGATTCAATCAACTGCAGATTGAAAATATTTGAAAAAAAATTGTATCTGTACTGAACATGTACACTTTTTTTCTTCTCATTATTCCCTGAACAATATAGTATTACAATTATTTCTGTAGCATTTATATTAGGTATTATAAGTAATCTATAGATGATTTAAAGTTTACGGGAGGATGCATGTAGATTATGTGCAAACACTACACCATTTTTATATCAGGGATTTGAGCATCCTCAGATTTCGATAGCCTCTTGGGGTCCTGGAACAAACCCCGCGGGGATACCTAGGGATGACTATAGTGTGTACTCTTTTGTCTAAGTCTTTCTTCATTCAGCATAATATTTTGAGATTCATCCATATTTTTACATATATCAATAGTTTATTCCTTTGTATTACTGATTAGTATTTCATCATATGAATGTATTATGGTTTTTTATTCTATTATTCTATTAATGGACCCCTAAATTTCCAGTTATGGGCTATTGCAAATAAAGTTGTTATGATCATTCTTGTACAGGTCTTTGTAGATATACATTTTCATTTCTCTCATGTCAGTAGGATTGCTAAGTAATAGGGTAGATTATTTTTATAAAAAATAGTAGTTTATTTTTATAAAAAACTGCCAGACTTTTTACCAAAGTAGTTGTATCAATCACCTTCTCACTATAATGTATCAGAGTTCTGGTTGTTTTACATGCTCAGCAATATTTGGTGTTTGTCTTTTTAATTTAATTGTGTATTTGGTGATATCCATTATGGTTTAATGGTGTTTGTTTCTTATTTACCTTCTTAAATTTAGTGTTGGAACAAATCAGAGCTACCAAGAGAGTCACTGTTTCAGCTTCAGTAGTCGTTATCCTCATGGAATCAACACAGCCATTTACCATCCTGGTCACAGGTGAGCAATCATTTATTCTCATATTTAGTGGAATAGTGGGTGGATATAGAAATCTTGGCACAGATTCAGACAGAAGAAACTGTCCATTCTGATTCTTATTTTGGCTTTTTCATTTCCTCCTTTTGTGCATAGTTATCTTTAATATCTATAATATGGTTTTAGTCATCTCCTGATTATTTAGACTTATCTGTCTGGCCAGCTGAGCTTCTCTGAGCCAGATGGGTATATTCACTGAGGAATTTCTTCTCTCTTAACCTTCTGGACCTTACTCTACTGTCTTGATTTGTTGTAAAAGTCAATATTTGACTTTTCTTTTTCCTAGCATTATTTCAGGAGGGTAAGTGGGGTTTACTTGGGACCATAGGTTTGAAGATATCACACACTGAATAGTTATTACTTATTAATGTATTGTATGTCAGATTATACTTAGTATTTTTAAGATTTCCACCTTTTGGCACAGGTTTTAAGTAACTGAGAGTATTTCTTTTTTTTGAGGGGATAGGAGAGGAAAGTCTCTACTTAAATAAGAAGTTTGGAAAGATAAATATCCTATAAAACCAAAGAGAGAAGGCCTCTCTTTTGGTTCTGCAATAATATACAACTCTTGATAGCAGTCAACTTGGAGATGGATGACTGCATTAATATTTCTGAATGAAAATTGTTGTAAAGCAAGGAGTATATGTAAGTGCCCTGTTGTGCATGACAAAAATTTTGCTAGGTTGTTTATATTTTCCATTATGTGGTCTTTTTTTAAATGAAAAAAGCTGAAATACTCATCACATTTTTATTTATTTTCGGTTACTATAGTAATGTGAGCATGTGATATTTATCATCCACAAGGATTTTATAAATGTGATGTAAATCAGCCAGAGTGGAGTTGAGGTACATTGGTAATATATAAACTCAGGGTTTTATGTAATTCATTATTTCACCTGATGCTGTGAGCATTGTTCAAGAAGAAAAATTGAAGTAGTAAATTCAGTAATATGAAACAAAAATTAATTGAGAAGCTTTGGGATAAGCTCTATGGATATGCTGATTTTGACTATTTTATTTTTTTAGATATCCTAACTCACAGCATAACGAATGTATTTTATCATTATTAAACATTCAGACAATCTCATATTTCAATCCTGCTCCCCTTCCTAAAGTGTACCCCAAAACCTCGCTGCCTTCTCTTTTCTGATTTTATTGTTCTCTTTGCTCCATTGTTTTGGCTTAGATTATTTCCTGATTCTGGCTGAGAGGAATCTCTTACCTCCTCTACATTCTTAGAGGAGCAGACATGAAACTTTTAAGTACATGGTGGGTTCTGTGCTTGCTGGTAGAGATTCAGAGGTAGTCCCTGCCCTCTAGGAGTTTACAGTCTATTTTAGGAGTCATTTATTCACAAATAAGAACACCTGATATGAGTTAAGAAGACTTTATGTATAGATTTTTAAATGGCATTTATTGCTTTCAGCAGTATATAGTTATTTTTATTTATTGATTTATTTTAATTTCAAAATTTTACAGGGGTACAAACGTTTAAGTTACATATATTGTCTTTGTACCACTGGAGTCTGAGCTACAAGTGTGCCCATTCTAGACAGTGCCCCTGTACCCATTAGGTGTGCATTTGTCCATTCCCTCCCCCCTCCTCCCACCTGCCCAACACCCAATGGATGTTACTTCCATATATGTATGTAAGTGTTGATCTATTAGTACCAATTTGATAGTGAGTATATGTGGTACTTGCTTCTCCATTCTTGTGATACTTCACTTAGAAGAATGGGCCTCAGCACCATCCAGGATAATACAAGAGGTAGTTCACCATTGTTTTTTGTGGCTGCATAGTACTCCATGGTATATATATACCACATTTTATTAATCCACTCGTGTATTGATGGGCACTTGAATTATTTCCACATCTTTGAAATTGTGAATTGTGCTACTATAAACATTTGAGTGCAAATGTCTTTATTATAGAATGACTTCTTTTCCTTTGGATAGATATGCAGTAGTGGGATTGCTGGATCAAATGGTAGTTCTCCTTTTAGTTCTTCGAGGTATCTCCGTATTACTTTCCACAGAGGTTGTACTAGTTTGTAGTCCCACCAGAAGTGTATGAGTGGTCCTATCTCTCTGCATCCACACCAACATTTATTGTTTTGGGACTTTTTGATGTAAACCATTTTCACTGGAGTTAAGCGATATCTCGTTGTTTTGATTTGCATTTCCCTGATGATTAGAGGTGCTGAGCATTTTTTCATATGTTTCTTGGCCATTAGTCTGTCTTTTTTTGAAAATTTTCTGTTCATGTCCTTTGCCCACTTTTTAATAGGGTTATTTGATTCTTTCTTACTGATTTATATAGATTTTTTTTTTTAAGATTATGTTCTTAATTTTCTTGAAAATTTCTATAGGCAAAATCTGACTTATTTGGCTTTGAATCTCAAACAATTCCTTGATAACTACACAAAGGTAATTAGTATTTGAAGATAGCTACTTCTAGACCTTAATTTATATCTCAACAAAATCAAAAGGCAGAGCACATGCCTACTTTCTCCTGAGAAGCTATCCTTTTGAGAAGCTACCCATGCTCAAATTCCTTGATGACTCTTTGACTCTGATTTTAAGTGTTTAATTCATTGATATTTAATAAATGTTTAGAGTTGTGCAACCAGTGCTACAGTCATTTTTATATCTATTACCCATTAAGATCCCTCTTGTCTGAGTTTTATGGATGTAAATCATACCTCATTGAGGCTGTAATAAATAAATAAATGAATGAATCAGTGAAAAAAACATCCTTTAAATGGGCTTTCATTTGAACACATTATGTTAAGAAACATACTCATGTTTCATATAGTCTTTGGAGAAGTATCATGATCGATTAATAATGAATGTCATGGGCCGGATGCGGTGGCTCACGCCTGTAATCCTAGCACTCTGGGAGGCCGAGGTGGACGGATTGTTTGAGCTCAGGAGTTCGAGACCAGCCTGAGCAAGAGCGAGACCCCATCGCTACCAAAAATAGAAAGAAATTAATTGGACAGCTAAAAATATATAGAAAAAATTAGCCGGGCATGGTGGCGCATGTCTGTAGTCCCAACTACTTGGGAGGCTGAGGCAGGAGGATCGCTTGAGCCCAGGAATTTGAGGTTGCTGTGAGCTAGGCTGATGCCATGGCACTCACTCTAGCCCAGGCAAAAGAGTAAGACTCTGTCTCCAAAAAAAAAAAAAAAAAAAAAAAAAAATGAATATCATGGTTGTGCAAAAGGAAAATTTAAGCATTTGGATAATTTACCTTTTTTTTTTTTTTTAATTTTAGCCAGTTCTGTTTTAGACCAAAGGCTCTGCAGAAAGAACTTAAGACAGCATTTACAGAGAATAATAAGCTAAGGTGTCAGTTTGGCTTAAAGTAAGTTGTAGTCAAATAGGAGTGAACTGGCTGAAGAGCAGTTAGGTAATTGTATTCACCTAAGCATGTACTGATAGGGACTGTTTAAGGCTCAAGAGATGGAGTAGGACATAGTCTTCAGGGGAGACTGGGGAATACCTTTAAATAATGGCATACTGAAAGGTTAAAGGGTTACATATGCTTTATGAACAGTGATTTGGTCATCTCATGTGGATTCCTGTTTTCCCCTGAACAAAACCTTAAGCATTTTAAATATATGAGTCCTTTATACTCCCGAGATTAAGGGAGTCTTCCAAATAAATATCTAGTACTTAGTGGGGGATCAAAAATGATTGTTATGTGAATGAGCTCTCAAGTGACATGATGGTAACTTTAGTGGCACAGAATGGAAGGAAAGCGTCTGGGAGTGGAATGGGAAGGGAGGCAGTAGTAGGCAGAGGGCCAGTCTCTCCTTAACACATCACCCTTGACTAGGGAAATGGGAGTTAGTCTCTTAAGTGTTCAAATTTTATCTTGTGGAGAAGATAGTTTTGAGAATTCCCTACCTTGAAGGTTAACCCAAGGGTGTGGGCAAATCTTGTTTTCCTATTAGGTATAAGTTCCATTTAGACTTATGAGGTGTTTTTGAAAGCTAATTAGTGTGCTTTCATAGCCATTATGTTGCCATAGAATTGCCTTTCTCCCTGGTTCCTAAAGTTGTATGTATTCAGTGAGATTCAGTACTTCTAGATCTGAAAAGATACACTGTATTGACAGCTGGAGGAACAGCTAGGCATTAATTGTATTAGGAAGTTTTTTATAAATTTTATACATTTTTTATAAATCCTAACTAGATTAACCATGAAGAATTGCTTCTGGAAAAGGAATACTTCAGTCATGATCATTACTGATTATCTCGCATGGCAGTGAAAGAGTGCATTTGGCCTCTAATAAAGTAGGGGCTGTTGGCATTGGAGAGATGAATGTGCAGCATTGTATCTGGGAAGTATGAATGTCAGTAATCCAGTTGACTTTTATTATGTAAGTGGGCCTTTGAAAACCTTTATGAAGTTTTAAATCTGTTCAGCTTGTGAATCAATCTTTTCTTTTTTCTCTTTCTCTCTTTGAGTATTTTGGTGGTTGTTTAACTTGATCTGATAACTTTATATGTCAGTGAATTTCATTAATCTTAAGCAAGATATTTTGTACTTTTATTATACTTTTTTTCCTGGCTATAAGAACTATTCTACAATCCTTCTGCAAAGATTTATGGGAATGCAATTTTAAGAAGTTGGCCAGGTTGAATTTCTTCTTATGCTAAGAGTGATACTAGCTGTTGTGGATTACTCTTGGGAGTGGAAAGCTGAAAGAAGACTGTTGAGGTATCTTTAGGTTATTTTATAGGAATGGTACTTAATTATGTTTGATAGACAAATAGAAAATTTAAAAAAATTATGTACTAAAATATGTATTGGATTAGGAGACAAGAGTCCTGAACTCTGTTCTTGGTTGTATTGCTTATTAGCTGTTATATAACCTCGAGTCATTTATTCTTTCTAGATCACACTTTTCTGGCACTGCACTGGGCACAGATCATAGATGGTATTTTAGCAAACTTCTCAAGCACTAAGGAGGTCCAGTATAGCCTACTAGGCAGCATTTAACAAAGGAAAATTGTGATGGGGAGTTTGGCATCAGGGGTTATGGAAAGATCCATTGTCAGGGGTACCTGGCAGACAACAGTTAGCAGCCTTCAGCAGAGACTAGGCTAGGGTTGAGAGACAAGACTTAACTTTTCCTGGGAGAACCAGTGAGAGCAAGACTTCAAAAATTAAACTGCTATTGTTGGGCCGGGCATGGTGGCTCATGCCTGTAATCCCAGCACTTTGGGAGGCTGAGGCAGGAGGAGCACTTGAAGCCAGGAGTTTGAGACCAGTCTGGGCAACATACTGAGACCTTGTCTCTACAAAAAATAGAAAAATTAGCCAGGTGTGGTGGCATGCATCTGTAGTCCTAGCTACATAGGAGCCTGAGGTAGGAGAATCACTTGAGCCCCCAGGAGTTTGAGGCTGCAGTGAGCTGTGATCAGGCCACTGTACTCCAGCCAGGGCAATAGAACCAGACACTGTCACAAAACAAAAAACTGCTATTATTGGAATGGAAAGTGAGAATTTGGTTTCAGAAGCTAGACAGTCACTTAAATCAAGATACAGGGTAGATGTGGAATGGACCATATAGGTAGATGCTAAACATACTGTGCTTTTGCAGTGGAGATGATTAAATCCACCCGAAGGATTGAGAGAGGATTAAGTCTTCAAATGATTATCATTGGCATCAGCTGTGTGTTGAGGGAAGGAACCCAGCAAGGGCATCCAAGAAATCCAAATTAATTTATTCATTAGTACTTTTATTGACATTCTGTTTGCTGGGCCAATGGCTCTTAACAAGGACAACAGAATTACCTATTGAGAATTTAAAAAAAAAAAAATACCTAAGCCTTACTGCCAAAGGCTTGATCAGTTAGGTTTGGGATGGAATCCTAGCATCTGTTTTGTTAAAAGCCTCTCTAGGTGATTCTGATCCTTCCCTCCCGGCAATTAAGAACCCTTGTGCTAAGGCTCTGGAATATTTAATAGAATGAGTGGGACAATGAATAGGATGTTTCCTGCCTTTTGAAGTTGCCCTGATGAGGGACAGTGATATCTTTCATTGTAGCTGCCCAGAATACTGGGTTGAGAAGTACTGTGAAATAAATATAAATAAATATATTAGAAAACTTTTTGGAGAGTTGCAGCAATTTGAAAAAACTTACAGGTACAACACATACCCTAGAAATGTTGAAAAAATTAAGAAAAAGATATGACATGAATGCATAAAATATATGTAGATGCTAATCTATTTTATTATTTACTACCATAAGATATACACAAATATATTACAAAAAGTTAAAATTTATCAAATTTAGGCATATACTTATAGACTGTACATAAGGCACCATTCATAGTCAAGAGAAATGTAAACAAAGTAAAACAAGTACTGTAAAGATGCAGTATTCAGTAACTGCATAAAATTAACTGTAGTACATACCATACTACTGTAATAGTTTCATGGCCATCTCTTGTTACTGTTGTAGTGAGCTCAAGCATTGCAAGTATCTGCTTGTGATGCTAATCATCTCTGTGTGTGAGCAGCTCCTCTCCAGGAAATTGCTAATAGCAGCAAAAAGGGACTGCCTGAGGTTCTGGTATACTTTTCATCATGTTTAGTGCAATAGTTACACGTACGTGAACCTTGACTAACACCATGAGACCCATGTGAAGTGCCACTGGTGATGATGGGAATGTTCAAAAAAGCAGAGAAAAGCCATGACATTACAAAAAAAAGTTGAATTGCTTGATTCGTACCAGAGATTGAGGTCTGCAGCTGTGGTTTCCACTGTTTCAGACAGATGATTCATCTTATAAACAGGTGGTATCATGAATACAGTACAGTATTGTAGATGTGTTTTCCTTATGATTTTCTTATGATTTTCTTTTCTCTAGCTTACTTTATTGTAAGAATACAGTCAGTATATAGTACATATAATATACAAGATAAATGTTAATCAACTATGTTATCAGTAACGTTTCCACTTAACAGTAGGCTGTTAGAAGTTAAGTTTTGAGGGAGTCAAAATTTATGTATGGATTTTGACTACATGGGAGTGGGCACTGCAACACCGATATTGTTCAAGGGCTAACTGTTTATTGATCTTATATCCCACACACTTGCTGAATTTGGTTATTAATTCTAGCAGTGTTTTAGTACGCAGTCCCCAACCTTTTTGGCACCAGGGACCGGTTTCATGGAAGATAGTTTTTCCACCAACGGGGGTTGGGGGAAGGCAGAGCTCAGGCGGTGATGCCATTGATGGGGGTGCGGCTGTAACCAAACTTAGGGTTTTAACCACTTAAATACATAGGTGATACTTTCAAGTTTGTATTCCTGAAGTCACTCCTGGGCCACAGAGCTATTTATATACCTGCCTACCTACCTAACATCTTTTCTTGGATAGCTCGAAAATACCTCATACTCATTATATTCTAATTGCATTCATCATTTTTTTCCCCTTCAAACCTGCTTCTTCCATATTCTTATATCTCAATGTGTAATATTTCTACCAGGCCAAACCCTGATACTTTAGATAACTCTCTCAACTCATTGTTAGGCTCTTTAGGCCATGTCAATTGTTCTTCCTTAATATGCCTCAAATCCTCTGCCTCCTCTTCATTTCTAGTGCCTTCCATACCGTTCAGACACTTATCACTTCTTATCCAATTGACTTATCAAGTATGTTCCCTGCTGCCAGTTTGATCCTCTTTTAATTTGTTTTCAGTTTTGTTGCCGGAAAGGAATACAGATCTTAAAAAACAAGTCTGATCATCTGCTTCTCTACTTAAAGATTTTTTCTTTAATTTCCTTTAGCTTTTGGGATAGAGATATAACTCCTTAGATTAGTATTAATATTTATTTACTTATTTATTTATTTATTTTGTTTTTTAAAATATTAAGGGGGTACAAATGTTTTTTGATACATGGATACCTTGTATAACGTTTAAGTTGGGGCTTTTAGTGTGCGCATCACCACAGTAGTGTTCATTGTACCTGATAGGTAAGTTTTTACCCCTCACCCCCTCCCAACCTCCTTTCTTCCTGGTTTCCAATGTCCTTTGCATTTCTTTATGCCCACGTATGCCCCATCGTTTAGCTCCCAGTTATTAGGGAGTACATGTAGTAGTGTTTGTTCTCCATTCCTGAAATACTTTAGATTAGTATTTAAGGGCCTTCGTAGTTTGGCCTTTAACCTCTCTAGCCTCCTGTCACACCCCCTCATGTTTTCTTTGCACTACACCAATAGTTGGCATACATTTTCTATAAAGGGGCAGATAGTAAATATTTTAGGCTTTGCAGGCCATATGGTTTCTGTTACAACTACTCAACTCTTCCATTATAGTGTGAAAACAGCTATATACAATACATAAATGAATTAGTGTGGCTCTGTGTTGCAACAAAGCTTTATTTACAAAAATAGAAAGTGAACCAGATTTGGTTTTGGGGGAGCTATAGTTAGCTGACCCCTGCTCTAGATAACTCTAGGTATCTATGAGTTTTTGTATTCTTCAAATTGTCTTTTTTTTTTTTTTTTAATTTTCTTTCACAGTGGTTCCTCATGATGATCTTGAAATGTCTTTGTTCTTTAATGCCTTTGTGCTTCTTACTTGTTTTTTTCTTTTGCCTGGACTGCCCTTGTATTTTTGCTTTTTTTTTTTTTTTTCATCTGTCTCTTATATAATGTTTTGTTGCATTGACCCTTTAGACTCCATCTTTGTGTTGGTAAGAATGAATACATTGTTTGATTCAGCAGTTAGTAACTGCTAGACTTGTGGCCTCCCAGGGGGCAAGTATCCCCTCTTAGTACTGTATCCTCCGTGCTCAGCACAGTGCACTGCGTGGAGTACCTGCTGGAAAATTTTGGTTAAATTGTTAAATTTACTTGTCTTTGTCAAAGCATGTTTTAGAAAGGGAGAAAGCGATACTGATGCACTGGAAAATAAATTCCACGAGGGCAGGAACTTTATCTGTGTTATTTTCAGCACTCAGAACAGGGTGCCTGGCACATAATTGGTGCTAAATAAATATTTTGGAGTAAATGAATGAAATTCTAACTTTGGAAGAATTAAAATTTATGAACTCAGGTAGAATATCTATCTGTGTGGATGGAAGGCCTAAAACAGGTTTTTTCCAAACTTTTCTTAGGTGAAATTATAGTCTATTTAACCCAGACGCTTGTAAACTCCATGAGGGTGGGGAAAACCTGAGTTCCTTATACGATATTTCCTGTACTGCCTGCTAGCACATTACCTTGCAGATTTTAGACGCTCTCTAAATTGATACCGAATTGACTGCAATTAAAGTTAAGAGAAAATTAGTTTTATAGAGGCTTTACTGATTATCAGATCCTTACACGTGCTGAATCCTAGTTGTCACAGTTCTATGAGATGGTGTTATAACTGCTGTTGTATATATGGAGAAAACCCAAGCTCCAAGAGTCTTAAGAAACTTTCCTAAAATGGCATGTCTATTAAGTGATAAACTCATGTCTTTGATTCCCATGCCCAGTAAGCTTTTCTTTGTACCAGAAATTGGCAAACTAT
>CAUYSK010013959.1:0-5000 GCA_963575035.1 Avahi laniger | reverse complement strand
AGAAGAAATGGCATCTTTAAGGTATTGAGAGTCCACCAAAGAACATGGTATCTCTCTTCATTTGTGTCTCTTATATCTCTCACCAACATTTTGGAATTTTCCTCCCAGTGCTTTCCTTTACCAGATCCTTGGCTTAGCATTGTCCAATCAGTGTGTGGCCCCACTTTCCCTTATCTCCCTTGCTGTGACACTTCCCTTCTCCCCACCTTGTCTCCTGATTTCTTACTGCTGAAACCTAGCAAGAGGGACACAGGCAGTGGGAAGGTGGGTCTCTATAGCACCTTCACTCTGTCCTACATAAGGAGAAATTTGGAGCTTTAAGTTCACACAAGTACTCAGGAAGCATTTATCGAGTATATTGGGCTGGGTCTCAGACTCTCCTTTCTCATTGACTGGCTTTATTTTTTTATCAGTGAGACTTTGCTCCTCTTTACTTCTGGCCAGTGTTGCCCTGGAAGCCTATTCTGAACACTGTGATCTGATGGAGATAGTTTATTTACTTGGCCGAGCATCACCATCAGCCTGCTTTTATGTTTATTTTCTTAATCACTTGTAGGTCAGCCCTAGTCAACATTGTGAGTCTTGTAAAACAATAAAGTAATGAAACAAATTAACATGTTGAATTGGGGTTGATACTCCTTGGCATGTATGACTGAAGATAACCCTTCAGTAGATTTAGTTTGGTTTACCATCTTCAGATTGAGCAGACATCTTTTATGCCACTTAATTCCATGCTCCCACCTGTTCTTCCCTTTTATTTGCCCTCTCTGAGAGAATGAGCTTTTGAATGTAGCGAGCATACCACGTTCATCTCTGTACACTCAGCGCCCTGCATGTTGCCCCGCCCACAGTAGCTGCCAGTCACCCGTTTTATGAATATATTGATGAAGTCATCCCCTTTAAACACACATGAGTAGCCATTCTTGCTTGCATGTGTGAACACGTATGCATTCGTATAGCTGGAGCGTAAGTGTCCCAAAGCTGCCATACCATCTGGCAGAAACAACATACTGGTTTCATCATTCTGCTGCTTTTCCCACTTACTTTTCAGTCTGGCATGGGAGAAAGGTTGGAAGCAGATACTGAATCTTTTTCGTTCTCAATGGATCTTATCCTATTGTAACCAATTTTATCTATGTATGGTCATGGTATTTATCAGAATTCATAGAGAGGGAATATCTTCTAGTGTTAAGACCAGGAGATAAGAAATCTGGATTGTCAGGTCTGTAACTCCTTCAGTAGTCAGGCAACTTAAAATTTCATACATATGTTATCATAAATATAATTAAGATAGAAATTTTATTATAAATATGTTAATATATTTACTATATAATGTGTGTTAATATAAAAATATATGTTGCACATCGATAGAGGGAAATCATTTCAGTTATCAAGGAACTGTTTGGCCTTTTGGGAATGTGTTGAATTTTCAAACAGGGATGTTATTTTTATTATAATTATTAGGTGACTGGCTTTTAAAGGTATATTTTATGAATCACATTTTCTGATTGAAAAAGCATTGTGATTAAATTCTGAACTCTAGATAGTCCAAATTATCCCTTTGTCCCTACTTACTCGGAGGAGTTTTTCCTAACAAATGGACTTTAAACAACTCTTTATGGAAAATTTGAAGCATGTACAGAAATAAAATGATATACTGATTTCTTTGCGTCTATAACTTAGTTTCAATAGTCAGGTTATGGCTAATCTCATTTTATCTGTATCCTCAGCCATGCCTCCACCACCCTTCCCTGGATTTTTTTTTTTTTGAAGTAAATTTTGGCATATTATTTCATCTGTAAATATTTCAGTGTGTATTTCTACAAAATAAGGACTATAAAACATAAAGATGATGCCATGATCATATCCCAAAAGCGTTACCAATAATTTGTCGCTATTTTCAAATATCCAGATTGTATTCTATTTTAATTCACTGATCTACCCTCTATTTTTTCCCCATGTCTGTTGCTCTTTCTCTAAGTGTGTGTGTTCTGAAGCAATCAGGTCATTTATTTTGTAGTTTCCCCATCTAAATTTTGTTGATTGTATTGTTCGTATGTTATTTAAGGTGTTTTTCTTTTTTCATCTGTATTTTTTCCAAATTGAGCGTTAGATTCAGAGGAATAATATGATTTTATCTGCACTGGATGTACCTTTTTTGGGGAAAATATTTTACTGTAATAGATTCATTTGAGCAGAATGAATGCTCTGAGCAAATAATACTTGTACTACTAGCTTGACTTTGGACCAAAATCTCTTTTGCCCTGGTGAACAGGGTTAATTATGTGTTAGCTCTGAGGATTTGCCTAGGGTAGGAACAGCTCAAATAGATTGCTTCAAGCTATCATCTTAAAATTTTTTGCTTCTGATTTGCTGTGATGGAAACTTGTTAGAGCCATATATAAAATCAGTAGGAAAAAACCTTTGCGTGAAGGCTCAAGTTGTATTTCTGTGAATAAAATACATTTACATGACTTTCAGGATTTTAAGATTTTGATTTGGGCTAAGCTCCATGGTTAAACCTGGAAGGATTTTATGCACTTTTGAAATTTTTAGATCTAAGAGTATATGGTAGAGATGAATTATTTTATTGTTGTTATCTTAGTTCAGAAACACATGTTAGAAAACAAGCAGTCAAATGAGAAGAGAGCTTTTGGTGGAATTAGCTTCTGATAGGTCAGCTGGGTCTTGGGGCTGGGAAAGAAAGAAGGTGTTTACTGGTTTTCCATGGCTGCTCTAACCAATTACCGCAAACTTAGTGACATAAAGCAAATTTATTATCTTATGGTTCCGGAGGTCAGAAGTCTGAAATAGCTCTCCCTGGGCTAGAATCAAGGTGTCGGCAGGGCTCAGGCAAGGAATGTTTTTTTGTCTTCTCCAGCTCCTAGAAGCTGCCCAGATTCCTTGGCTTGTGGCCCCTTCCACCTTCAAAGCCAGCAATGGCCAGTGAGTCTTACGAAACATTACTCTGACACTGATTCTTCTGCCTCCTCCTTCCACTTTTAAGGATCCTTGTCATTACACTGGAATAATCCAAGATGATCTCCCTATATTAAGATTAGTTGATTAGCAACCTTAATTCCATCTGCAACCTTAAATTCATATGATATACCCACTGGCTCCAGGGAGTAGGACAGACATCTTATGGGTGGCTATTATTTTGCCTGCCACACAAGGGGAGCAGAATTAACAGAAGACAGGTATTAGTTCTTTTTGACTACCGTTGGGCGTACACCTCTACTGGTTACTGGTCTGCAAGGGGCAATACTTGAGGGCACATGGTATTGCATCGTGAGGTACTGATATGTATGATTTTGTAATATTTAAAAGTTAACTATAGTTAATGCAATCATATAACTGAGTCAGTCTTTTGATATGTCAACTCTAAGGAGACTTAGGAAGTTTTTTTCACCTTTTAATTTCTATGCAGAAACTAACATTTTTCATGATTTGGTTTTTCTACTAGTATGGTCTAGAGAAATGTAAATCATATGTATGTGATGAAATGAATCCTATTTTTGACAAAATGGGAGCCTAGTGATGACAGATATTTTGTAAGTTTTGATGTAAGGGGAGTTGGATACTGTGTTCTGCCTTTGGGGGTAGTGGTCGATTGTGTGGGGAGAGCATCACGTGGACGTGGCCAGGGAAACCGCTCCTTGGAAGTTGTTTCCTCCCTCTTAGGCAGTAGGCAGTTTCCAAAACATAGAGGAAGACTGTTTTTTATTTTTTTTAATTTAAACATTGAAAAATCTCTGGATTCTCTCTTCTGTTATGTCTGTTGCTTACCATCGTGGCAACAACAGATAATTCAGTGATAATTGTAGTGTGAAATATATTGGAACTTTACTTTCAAACTTTTTTTTTTTAATCACAGGTGATCATGATGTCTGTTATATAGGTCCCTGCCAGATGTACTGAACATAATTTTAAAAATCCTGACTGTCAGGATTCCATTATTAATCAGCTCAATTCAAATAGTGGTTAATAGTAATGTCTTTTAACTTTTAGTGCATGTTAAGTTGTTTGCCCTGTTGGTAACTGGCCTCCAGTTGCTAATGGAGTATAACAAACAGAAAGGGAACCAGTCATAATATACAACTAAACTACTAACCATTCTCATAGCTGTGCGGTTATTGCTGTATAGTTCTTTCCTGTCCCAGCGCTCCCAGCTGTCATTTCCTCCATTCTGTAATTGTGCTTTCATTGTATCAGACACACTACTGTAATTAAGACTTATGTATCTGAGTGAGGCTGCACATCTGTATATTAGAGTTTATTGGTGTTGATACAGACAGTTTCTTCGATATTCGGCGGCCAACCTTAAAACATTTTTTCCTCATTTCTAAGTTCCCATCTGGGTTTCAGGTGCCTGAATGTTTGAGCCTTACTTTTGTACAAGAGAAAGTAAAGTTATAATTGAAAAAACTTTTGAGTTTTTTTTTTTGGTTGTTTCCTCAAAAATATTTGCCTTCTAGGTTTAATATATACTAACTTTAGTTTTCTTTGTGAAGGTGACTATTTCTGCTCTCTTTGTTTAGCCGTTATCTTGTTCATATTTGCAATTTATCAATTCCCTATATTTGTCTCTTTTTTAGACTTTTACTAATTGGTGGCTGTGAAACTGCTGAAGTGGGCATGTCAAAAGCTTCTAGCTGTGGCCTTTCTGCCTGGAGAGTTCTTTCAGGATCACCTTATTATAAACAGGTTACTAATGGTGGAGACAAGGTTACTGTGGTAAGTATTAGTTATAGTATTTCACTTTGCTAATAGGTCTTAGACAAATAAACCTTTTGTAAGATATAGAGGAGGAAATAATTTTGTCTTAAGTGAGGAAAGTGAATTAATGCTGCTGTAATTTTACTACTTTCAAATATCAAATTTAACTGAAGTGTATTATGTTTAGCTTGGACTCATTTTTTACTGACAGTATTTTCAGATATTCACAATTGCAAAGATGTGGAAACAACCCAAGTGCCCATCAATACATGAGTGGATTA